>OZ030385.1:6432917-6496952 GCA_964023945.1 Ectemnius cavifrons | reverse complement strand
CAAAATCTCAATTAGCAATCCGCGCAGCTTTCTAATTACATTCCCACGTGAGGCCACCCTCCTCCTCCCCCAGCCCACCCCTCACCGGGGGGCTCTCCTTTGCCGCACGTAATTAAAATCGTGCGCAGTTACGCCCGGCGATTAATCTTTCTAGGAGATCCGCGGAATGCAATTACAAATGGCAACCGGCTACGGATTCGGAATCGGTTAGCCGAAGGAGACCGGACGGGAGAAGAGTGCATGGAGAGTGCGAGAAGCAAACATAGAGAATGAGACGATGGAAAGGCTCTTTGTCTTTTTCTCTCGGTCGTTAGAGAGCACTTGTGCAGTTCTGGACCAAACGCAGTTAACGTCACCTGTCGAGGGAAAGAAGGGACACGCGAGAACCCTCTGCCTTTTCTCGTCTACCAAGTAAACGATGAAAGAAGCTTGGAAATCTACACCGGCGAGAGCCGATATCCCTTCAACTGCAATAAAATTTACTTCCCTATTACTTCCCGCCGATTTTACGAGCACTTCCGAGAGAAAGACAGTCGGATAGAGACGCGAATAAAATCCTAGCGCCCAAGACGGCGCGAAAGTTCAAGCTCTCTTTTTTGAGTTTTCACGAGCACGTACCACAGGGATGCACGTAAATCGTAATGATCCCTTTGGGAAAAGGATATCGTTGTTGAAGTTAGTCCCGTGAAATTGTTCTAATACTGCTTTACTCGAGTCTCGAATATTGAAACTTTAATTGTAAGTGCAGCGAAAGAAAGAATATTATGAATTAATATTATTAGAAAACAATTCGGAATAATATGATTCTCGGTGAGAATAAAACTATCACAGCTTCCGTTCCATAACAACTAAATTTAGACCGTCAGTTTGGTCTCTTTATATACGAGGCTACCCCAGTTCCGTCAGATCTAAATCTCTGTATCAACTCTTATTGTCGCGCTCCAAACAATCATTTAGAACTTAGGTAGAATGATTTACGCGCGTCGGTTTCCGGCAGGCCAGGCATCCAGGGGTGTCGGATAGAGAGTAGCGACGAGGTGCCGCTGGGCGCAAGCTTGCCAGAGAATCCCGATCGAAAATTGAGACGTCCGCCGGGCGTATTGTGCAACGTGCTTACCCAAACAGAGAATGGGAATTATCCGAGCTATGCAACGGTGGGCCATGAGATGAAAGGAGCGTAGCAAAGCGTGATACACGGAAGGGAGGAAATTCAGAGAGACGAGCTAAAAAGGGGGGGCGAAGCGAGCGTGCGAGAGAGTGAGAGAGAAGGTGAGAGAGGATACCCAGTGCGGTGAGAACGGGACGATAGCTCAGGAAGAGCGAAACGCGTGCACCTTTGTCACGAACGAGCGCGTTGCCTGCGCAGCCATTGTCCAGGCCCCATAAATTTCCTGGCCGTTGGAAAATTCATTTTTCCGGCGCACACCGGGCGCCGCCGCCGCTGCCGTCGCGTTGCGTGCAGGTAGATCTCGTGGAGAGAAAAGCAAAACTACAGCCAGCTACCCTTCCACCCCATTATGGGCCGCCCTTTATCCGAGCTTGCTAACTTTTCGTGCAGTCAGAGGGTAGGGCAGAAACCTAGCACCGTTCTTGCTTGTATGGTTCCTCAGCAACGTTTCCAAGTATTAACACCTTTTCCCCAGGACGTCTCGACGCTTTGCGAATATACCTGCGCGTCTTCCTTAAGTCTCTAATACCGCTAGACGATATTACGTGGCTCGTCCGGCACGATCTTCGACCAATACAGCCGAGTACACCAGCAATGCACAAGCCTGCCCGTCACAAAGAAGTCCGATCGTGAGCAGCTGTAAAGCGGCTCTCCTGCGAGACGTGTCAGTTAACCCACATTGTAAACACTTGTTCCCTCCGTTGGATTCCTACTACAGCACGCGTCTCCGTCGATCCTCCCGTGGGAGTTTCGGCGGAGAACTGCTTTGTCTCTTGGCCTACCTCGGTTAAATTGACTCTGTTTGTTTACCATTTTCTGCGCTGCTCATTGACCTACTACTGCGAGAGCTGACCCGTAACTAATTGAGCTTTGGCTTCCGGACACTTGTGTTTCCTACTGTTTTCCTCCTTATAATTATTCTGAATACTAAACTGTTTAATTCCCGTAAGACGGGTTAAACTATTATCTTTAGTTGTTATTACTGTTATCAATGTAAACGGTATTAGCTACGAATCTGAATGTAAGATAACCAAAGAACTTTGTAATCACATCATGAAATTGCCAACGAAATGGTGAACGGCAGGGTGTGCAATGTACACAAATTTGTTTGGGGACAACATAGGCGAGCTAAGCGAACCGAACGATCGGAAATCCAAGCTCCAATTAATACACGGCACGCGGAACGACGTGCGGCAGGATCGCGGGCGCGTGCCGAATTTTGAGTTATTCATTCAAAAGTTATTACACGCACGGTATCAACTGGCCGAGCAGATTGCGAAGTTTCACCGCGATTGCCAAGTTTCAGGGCGAGGCAGGGGGGAAAAAATGGGTCGGCCAGTCGAATTTATGGCCGCGCTGAAATCGAGCGCGGAATTGTGAAATATTTGGACGCGTGTAACTCGACAATCGCCGCTCGATCGTCAGTCGGACGAGCGACGGACGTGCGTACACCTTTTTCCGAAACTTTTTTGTCACGTAGCGGGTTTATTCATGGTTTACAACGCGCGCACACAGCATCAGGAGCACTGTAGATCCTGTCAATCCTTTTTGAAATCATCATGTGCCGCCCCGAGTCTTTTATGTCCGTTGATAGAGTTGTCTTGAACCTTTTACCAATGCGCTACGCTTCCATTTCTTTGATCGAGTCTACTTCGAGTTTCCCAGTCAATAGTTTAATGTTGGTTATATGAAATCCCTCGAATACTGTCGATTCAATTCTTAAGTACTAAATTATACATTAAATCAGTTGACATAAAATCATTTAAATCACTCCTACGACTTTCTTTTCAATGTACTATGCTAAATTTAAGATAGCTTAGATCTAATCTTTATAGCCAGTCGAGTGCACCCTAGATATTGATAGCTGCGACCCCTTCAGCTGAATCCGTTACAAAATCCCGGCGACTAAAAGTTGTAAAAGATTTCCTCTGAAATGGCGGAACGAGCCAGGGATTTATACCGCCGCGATTCATTCAATTTCACGCACAACAAGATGCAATCTTCCGTGAGAGAGAAAGAGAGGCTCTGCAAGCCCGTAAGACACCGAGTTAGGTCCGCTTGAAAAGCTCCGAAGGGAGTAACGTATTCCCGGTGGAGACGGTGCGCGCGAGGGTGGGACTGTCAGGGTAAAAAGCGTGCAACTATCAAATTCCGTGAAACTGTCGCCGCGGGTACGATAAATATGCTTGTCGTCGCTTAATGCGCCACACGGCATTCCCACAATTCAGCCGAAAATTCAGGCATTCAAAGGGAGAATGCGCCGCGCGTCACGGCGGAAGGGAAGCGCCTGGAACTTCCGGCCTCGAAATCGTGCGTTCGTCAGGTTCTCGGACAGGCCCAGCTTGCTCGTGTGTAGAGTTCTCCTCTCACCTCGTCCCCCAGAGCGTTTCCAGCACTGCTACCTGTTCCCGTTCTCCCCTGACGAAGGCGAGGAACTTGCTCTCGTCGAGGACGAGGAGGCACGGCTGCCACGAATTCAGACGTGTATTTCACGCTATGCCAACATCTCTCTCTCTCTCCTACTTCTCCTCCTTCCCCCTTTCTACCACTCACTCTCTCTCAGCTTGCTGCCATCTCTCTGGCATTGTAGTCTCCACGAACGGTTGGTATTCCTCACGTAATGGGTAATCGTAAACTGAGCGGGATTTCCAGTCACGTACTGAAAGTCCATTCGAAGCCCTGCTACCTCACCGCGTTATTCTCTGCTGGTCTCTCTCCTTCTATCTTACTCTTCTCCTTTCTCGTTCTTGGCGCGCGCGACTCGCAGAGGACCGTCTCTCCGCGTGGCGGTGTGGTCGCCCGTCGCGAGATTTGCCGAGAAAACCTCGACTGTTTGAGGAAGGCGACGCGTGAAACAGTGACAAACACTCTCGGCTCGAAGCAGCGCGCTACGTGCGCGAGGAGAGCAAAGAGGAAACTGCTGCCTGTCCACTCGTACAGAAAGAGCGCGCGCGGAAGAATGTCGACCGCGGCTGATTCATCGAGCAGAAACTTTCCTGTTGGTTTCTGACTTTGTAATCGACCATCTGACACTTGTCAACCGAGCAACCACCACCAACCACTTTGCTCCCTCATCCGGTCAGAACGCGTAATGGGTAATCGTGAATTTGTCGAGGATTTCGAGTCACGTACTTCGAGGGAGTCTAGGATGGTCGCCGCACTTTCCGGAAGTGCTCGCCGCCCTCGTCGGTGTTCACCCTTGCAAGCCATATGGTCTGTAGGAGAGAGGAGAGACTCAATGGGAGAGAGAGAGTGGACACTAGATATCATAGAAGAGAGAGGGAGAAAGGTGATCTGTTGGCAGGATTGAAGAGGACATAGAATGAAAAGGAAAGAGAGTAGAAAGGGAGACAGATCGAGGTTGATGAGCGGAGTAAAACGTGATCGGGTAATACAATAGATGAGAGATCGATTGCGTTTTCATTCTCTTCGTCTACATCCACAGTCTACCCAGCATCCCTCCTCGATAAGAGTACTCTCTCTTTCTGTTTGCGTCTCCTAGCAGAGCTCCTCTTCCTCTCTATGCTACATACTTCGTCCATCACCCTGTTCTTTCATCATCCCGCGTATCTAC
The DNA here is from genome assembly GCA_964023945.1 of Ectemnius cavifrons. NCBI lineage: Eukaryota > Metazoa > Arthropoda > Insecta > Hymenoptera > Crabronidae > Ectemnius > Ectemnius cavifrons. The sequence goes on along the minus strand of OZ030385.1, from coordinate 6,492,210 downwards.
GTGACTCGTACCTCCTACTCTCGATAGCTAGCGCTCCAAGTACGTGCATCCTGTTACGTAAGGAGCTCAAATTGAGAATCAATTTTCGCCGGCTAGCCAATCGCTGATGCATCACTCTCTCGCTCCCTTGCCTCTTTTTTTTCTCCAAGGTATACTTCATTGTCAGGGAAATATGAATGAAGAGAATACTTTAACACTTTGACAGCAATTCCAAATTTATGGAAAATCCTCCTGCACAAGTGACGACTTACACATCCGCGCATGTACCATGCATATGCGCACAAGCTAACTCATCGATTGCGTTTTACTGAATTTACATAATTGAAAAGGTAGGACAGAAAAGTACTGGCTGTTCGGGAGCTCTGTATTATAGCTTCTGCAGTCTACTGATTTCGTGAGAGAGAAAAATGGTTGAGCTGGATTTACCGAGGAAAAGTATAATAGAATTTAATGATACTTTCATTAGATCAGGCGAGCCGCAGTGGCAAATTAGATCGCGATCGAAACGCGAGTGTCCCTCAGTGCTTTCGTGGCGCGCACTAACCCCTTAAAGCCGCAATGCTCCTGTTCACCTCGCACGCCCGTCCGCTCACTCTCTTTCTCTTTGATCGAGCCGCTTGCAAGCGTGTGCATTAGCGACATTACGTGCAGGTAATGAGCTTTCCAACGCGCGACATTAATCGTCGGCAAGTGTTGATATCCGCGCGACGATCTACCGAAACCAAAGGGAAGCCAAGCTGACGAGCTCGTCAAAGTGTTCCCTAGAAAACTGTGTCACGCTATCGCAACCCAATGCGATACACGATCATCCAAAAATGACCTGCACTATTCTGATGAAAACTAGTCTATTTAATCCTCTGTGCCTTTGATTTTCGCAAATATTAATTCCTGTATAACTTCGATAAATTACAAGTCTATTTATACATTTTTCTACTGTCGTCGCACTCGAACAGGAGCAATGGGTCAATACCGAATAATTTCTGGTACGCAACGTAGAACATATCGATTTCCTATTTTATTCAGAGCATACCAAACTTTCTATGCCAAAGTGTCCGCGTTCGTACGACTAAGTATATTGCAGTCCCTTTTATCAGTGATTGAAAATAAAGCAGGCCTTGGCATTCGCGTGGATTCCTTGCTATTAGAAGATGAAGCCCGAGCTGCACAAAAAGAATCGATCGAACGTGTAATCCCGGCAAGACGTCGTCGTCCCACGGTACTTATTTAGGTCAGGCCATGAATGCACACCGAAAATTCTGCACTGCTAGCCGAAGAGACAGTGGGACAGAAAGTAAGGGAGAAAGTACGAAATATTTTTTAAGTCCACTTGCGACTAAAAGGCGCCTCTGTTGTTAAACTCCATAGTTTAGTTCTTTCCCAGGCACGACTTCATTCCGCCACGAGGATACGCCTGCTTGCTCGCGATGAATAAACTAGGCGAGTCTTGTGAAAAATTAAACACCACTCGCGAGCTACGAATGTCGTTGCACTCGACGCGTGTCGTGTTTCCCCAACGAAGGGAGGATCGCTGATGGTAAACTTTGTTCTAAGAATTAAACGATTTTTCTATTATCCAATTTCATTGCGTCGATATGAGTACACGTTGAAAAACAAGTCTGGACTATTTTTCTCTAACATTCCGTAACCCAACCTTCCCACTTATAAACGACCGATACTCCCAAGCAAGGACAAATACCAGGTTTGAAATCCGAAGCATTCTGATATCTCTCTCAACTGGCACGAGCACAAGCAGCGAGCAGTCAAGGAAGGGAATATTGGACTGGCTGAAAGGACGGTGGAGTGACGGGAAATCCCTTTTAAGGTCCCCTGGCACAAAGATGTAATGCCGACAGGGGCCCTTTACTTGATCCCTACCGCGCACCCTGAACCAAGCCGTGCTCGATGCGTACTTATTAAAACGTCTTGAAAGGGCCGAGGGATTGCGCGTGCAAATGAATCAGTTGAGCGTCGATTTATGGCGATGCGTGCATTGGAGGGCGTGCCTTTTGAGGTATAATCGGGCGTTAGGGAGTTCCAAGTTGCGCGGGCTGTTGCGAATCGCGAGAGTAAGTTTAGCGTGAAGGTCCTTTGGAGGCGCAGCATCCCAAGCGTTGGTTCGCTCGTTGAGGAAGAGGGCCGAGCCGGGGTCGAGAGCTGGCCCGGCTCGTTTAGTCGTTGCCGCGGGACAACCGCGTGGCGGCAGCTTACCATGTGCATTTTAATTACGACATTAAGTCCCGAGCTCGTTTGGACCAGCAGCCTGGAGGAGGATGCCCCTAGCGCCGCGCCATCCTCTCTCCTTCTCACTCCCTTAATTCTTCCTTCTTCGCCCAAGGAAAATGCCAAAACGCATGGATAAACGCTGGATAAAAGGAGCGAGTTCTTACGCCACTTACAGAACCCTCCGAGGATTACGCGACTACCGAGCAATAAAGCAAAGACTGAGCGACAATTAACACGACTCCTCGCTGTTTCTTGATGCTGCATTAAGCGTTTTACACAGTGCTAAGCTGTCCCAAGTTGCGACGCCACATTATTTACACCGATGAAATATTAACGGATAATCGGTTATACATTGAACATACCAAACTGAACACTCGTTCGAATCTCGTTGCGGTACATACCTGAAACACAAAAGAGAATGCGATCGTCAGTAAAATAATCACCAAGACTAATTCAACACATGTATATAAATTAATTTATTCAGTAATACAGCGAAATCAAGTAAAACATATCTGTTGATATGAATACACTCATTTACACTACACCTCTGCTCTAATTCAAATAAAAATTAAAAAGAGTAGAGGGTACGATTTCTGGTAAACATTTCTTTAGGAATAAGGGTAGACAAAAAGTGGGAATGACGTAAGAGCATTCGTGTCATTGAAAAGGGTGAGAAAAAGATTCAAAGAGTGAAGGAAGGAGAGTTTCCCGATGCAGAAGCTGCTCGCGGGAGTAGTAGCCACAGTGCAATTTAAAATACGCGAGGAGGTTCGAGCAGGTTGACTCTGAGGGTGGGCTTCGCTCTGGGCTTTCGGCAGCAATAGCCGCCGGAAATTGCGGCACTTTATGAGGCCGGCTGGTGCACGATCCGCTTCTATCTGTTTCTTTCGATTTCCTTTTGCGCTCTCCTCTCGTATCCTGCATCCTAGCGGTGTCCTCGGGCTCGCTTGGCTCTCTAGTCCAAGGTTGCCACCAGGAGGTAGAAAAAAGGGGCGCGGAGGATCGGCCAGCCTGAGGCGGTCGTATTGCTTTCGAGAGGATGCCGAGGACCGATAGATAGTCGGAGGTCGAGCATCACCAGGTGGACAGGACTTCGGGCCATCGATAAAGGCTGCTCCCCGATTTATTTACCAGGCTCTACTACGAATACGTTGGACTCCCTGGAACCGACGCGTCTGCCATAGCTTTCCTTCTCCACAGAGAGAGAGAGGGAGAGGGAGAGAGAGAGAGAGAGAGTATATCCGGAGGGATCGAAGGACTTTTCAAATTTCACTCGACTTAAGTACCTCGCTTTTTCGTCCTCCCTGACTCTTGCTCTTTCCTCGCGGGGAAATGTGTCGCGCTCACTCCTTACCCAACGTCCCATTCGACGTCTACTGTGAATTGAGCATTCGTATCAAAGTCACGTTTCTTGTTTTCGGTATCTGTATACACTCTGCTCTCCCTCCGGCCCGCCACTCCCACTCTCCGCGCCTACTGAATTCTGGCCGACCCTCCTTTTCGACGATTCTTATCGGACAGGCTACAAATATACTCGAGTCACACTCAGGACTCGGCTCGAATTTATGCTGCCTCTGATTCCCGGTATCGCGGGGTATTAAAAAAGTGGCGGAGCTCAAATGGAGTCGAATTTCGAGGACGGCTTACTAATTTCAGGGATCTTCCTTTAAGAAAGAGAGACCCACCGCTTGGATGCCTTCTCGCTAATTTTGAGAGGGCTGCTTTTAACGAGAGGAGTCTTGATTTTTATTGGGTACTGTAATTAATCAATTTGGACTTGAAGTTCGCGTCTTCTATTTTCGTAGCTGCCCTTTTTACTGGGAATCGCAGCTGCAGAGCCGGCTTCCTGCTATCGAGTATATCAGTGGCAAGTAGCGCTCGCTCCACATCCCCCGATAATTAGAGGCGCCGCATGGGCCGCATCGTCGTCCAAGCGGAATTAGAGTAGAATGAGAATTAATGAAAAAGGCGAAATGAGAGTGCGGTTATGAGAGCGGCCGACAATTCCGATGGTCATTGAGCTCCCCGGCTGTGCGAGGGTTACGCTCCTTGTAATTTCGTTTGCCTCGGAAAACAACTGCTTTCGGTACTCGTCTCTCCTTCTCTTCTCTTTTCTCCCCCTTGTTGCCACTGTCTCGTCCCGTCCTTTTCTCCTTTCTCCCTTCCCTATTATGTACCACGGCCCAGCCGCACAGCGCAGCAATTATAAATTATCTGCAATTTCGTCTGTTACCCGAGCGTTCGCATCCGCCAATTGTAAGCTGCGCGTCTTACGAGCTTGTTTTCAATTTCGCCCGCAGGCAAATAGAAATTCGAAAACGCTGCGATCCTTGAAAGTCTAGTGAGTTTTATGCAATCAGCTTGACTTCATTTTTACCATATTGAAATCTCACCAGAGTAACTTAACAATTATTTGCAAGCTCGCAATAGCTTGGAAATAGCTTGCAATTATTGTACAAACGTTCTGAAACGTAAGGAAAATGAATAATCAGCTTTAGGTTTTCAATCTTGCTATTCCTTTCAATCAGCCACAAATGGAGCATGGGAAAAAAACTCAATCGAACTGATAGATATCGAACCTACATTGATCACCGGAGAGTAATTTGCATTACGTGCGAATGTAAGCTTGATTTGTAATCAGCAGCTGGTATTAGCGTCGATAATTCGATCCTTTATACTTGTACACCTAGCGTTACACAACACGTCTACTCGCAGGAAGTATAGGTCCATTAACATAACTTGGCAAAACTTTAACGAAACTCACTGCACTATTACGGAAGAAACAAAAGCAAAAGGAGAGAATAGTTAAGAGGAACGTAAATTTTAAAGGAAAGAAAAAGAATTCAAGATTTCTTGGGCAAAGTGAATGCTCGCTTTTGCTGAACGCATCCTTTTTGCGGAAGACACGTTGAATTAAAGTTTACGTCACTCGCAAATCCAGTCTGAAATTGTGCTCGGACATAGATACGCAGGCCCGACAGCTACGAAACGAATGAAAATTCTCTTTTAATATTTCGGCGCGCAGTTAGAAGCACCGAGAGCGAGGGGAGTTCTCCGGGCAATTATGTAAATGCGCGATTACATAATTAAACAGTTAGCCACCGCTGCTGCTACCGTGGAAGCCCTTGCCGTTTCGTTTCTGCTCATATCACCCTATTCCCTCGATCACCCTTTGCTAAGCAGCTCCATCTCGATTCACCCTCCTAGCGACCGCGTTATTGCAGATATTTCCGCCACGAGAAATAAGAGGAAGGCCAACTCTCTGAATTATGAGCGCTCGTGTAATAAATTCGAGGGCATACGAAACTAGTAGAATCTATTACAAAATTGATCGACTTTATCCACGAAGTCGAAAACTTTCGCAAAGAAATTCTCCCTTAGAATCATTAAACTAGTTACGCAACAATGTGTTAGAATCTCGAAATAGTGATAGCGACAGAAGGAAGCTCGGGCGTGTAGGAAATTAGAAGGAACACCAGCTGCGGAATGTCACCATTAGTCGTCGAGTAGCATTGTAAGATATTAGTCTACCAGATGTAACCTTGACCCTAGCGGGTAATGGCAGCAAAGTTCTCGCCGGAGAGAGAATCACTTAGGCGAGCATTTAGGTGTGTGCAGGAGGATGCTGCCGCGGTGGCGGCGGCGCTCGGTGGGCAGGTGGTCGTGCATACATATGTGTAAGGTTCGCGGCGGCAAACCGGCCTGGAGGCGGCATGCAAATGTGTACCACAATGTCCGCGATGGCTCAGGTGTAACGATGTTCGAGCAGCCATTCTCGCACTCGTAAAGAAGGTCGCAGACGCACACGATTCCTACCGCGCCGCCTCTATCTCGAGCATTTATCGTTCCCTTAAATTCGGGTAATAGGTTATCAACCTGTGAACCAAGTGTTCTCCACTTTATCTCTCCCTCTCTCTCTCTCTTTCTCTTTCTCTTACTCGCTCACTGACCGAGTGTTTTGTCGGTCGCGCTGCTCTCTACATTTTAATCCCGAGCTGCTGCCCTTGGCTCTCCTTCCCTCTGTCGGCCTCTTTCCGTATTTGTCGCGGACGCCGACTTTTATTGAGAGGCGGGGTTCGCCTAATTTATCACCGCTATCGACGCTCGATCGGAGCAACATAAATTTCTTATTTCTGCCTGGACCACAGTACGAGGTGGAGGAGAGTATCATGGATTAAGTAGGTACGCCAATTGAATAGTGTCTGCCTCATTAAAGAGGCATTGAAGCCGATCACCGAGTGCTCGACCGATCGGTCGGCCTCCACTTCTGACTCCCATCACTCACAATCATCGACGGCACGCCATAAATTCAAGCGCATTTTCCCTTATCCATTCGGTTGGCTGACGCGTTAACACTTCCCGCCTCTCTCTCTTTCTTTCTTTCTCTCTCTTTCTCTGCCTGCCACCCACCCACGTGAGCAAGCAAACTGGCACAATAAAATTCCTGCCAGTACTGCCAGCTTGGCAAGGCGGCGGGAGGAAAGGGGCGGAGAGGAGGTATTCTTTCATAGAGCCGGCGTCGACGGCATAGAGCGCGCACTAGCCGTAAAAAGGAGCAGTAAGTTCGAAGATGGATAACCGGACATAATGAAGAATAAAGCTCGCGCCCGAGAGCGGGGCTCGCGCGTCTCTCGGGCGTACGCTGAACTGAAAACTCTTTTAAAAAATGATCTGCCGGCAACACGGCTGCTGCTGGACCACCTAGGTAGCGGAAGGGAAGCGGACAGAGGTACGCGGGCACTCGGAGAGATCGCCGCTCGTGTGAGTGTTCGCCTACTGGTTACATGCGCAGACAGGACTAATTCACTTAGGGAATAACCGCCGCACTCTCGCTCCTTCTTCCTCTCTATGCTACTGGCGGCGGTAGCCGCAAGAAATTGACGAGTGGCAAGGATTAATTAAAGAAATTCCCCCCCTTTGTTTCTGCGGGCTATCTCTTTGGCCCTTTGTCTATCTTCCTCCGGTGAGGCTCTATATCGGTTTCTCACAATCCTGCCACTCCGTTATGAGATTCTGTCTCTCTCAGTGTACCGGTATGGTACCTTTCCCGCGTGGTTTTGGTCAGGTAGAATTGCGGGCCGTCCACGGAGGGCACGTCAGAGAAGACGAATCGGTGGAATTTGCATTTTTAAACGACATAAATTAAGCCTCTCTCTCTCTCTCTCTCTCTCCGATACACAGAAAGGTATGTACGAAAAAGCTTGAGTAAAGGTGCATCCTAACCGAGAGATGCGTTTATTCGCATCGAGGTAGATGCATGATGCAGGTGTAGGTTCGCGCTGGTAGACACGTCAGCCACCTGATGTCCTTTGACGTAAAGGCATTGACGCGCGAGATTCCCTCTCTTTCTTTCTTCCGGGTTTTTACTCCCTCGCTCACGCGAGTTTAAGCCTGAGCACGGCGAACGACAAGCATATACCGTAGAAGAGCGGAGTAGTGCCATTTTTTTGCGGCTTTCTACTTTATTTGGCCGTAAAGCAACGGCTGCTACGGTGCACCGTGGGATAAAGCAGCCGGCGGTGCTGCGATAGGAACGACCAGGAACGCGGACCGCCGGGACGCAGCTTCCGACTATTGGTCCGTCGGCTATTTCGGCCTCTCGCCATCAGGATTAACCGGTAAAAGATCAGACCGCGCGCTGGTTGGGCAAATGCGGCCTGGGGGATTTCGGTGGTTGTTTCGATGGAAACTTCCTCCGGATATAACTTTCTATGGCAAACAATTTGGATTCGACTGGTATTGTAGAACCATGTATCGTAGAAACCGATTTTCCAAACGAACGATTGGCAGACGTGTAAATAAAAGAACAGTACCGCCTTGTACAGAAAGTACGAACCAAAACTGTTCCCTCGATCCGAAGAGACAAGTAATCACTAGTAGAGGGAACTAAAAAAGATCAGCATCAATTAACCGAGCTCTCCAAAGACATTTGGACATCCGACTCTTTTCGGATGACATTGGACACTGGTCAATCCAGTGACTGAAAAATAGAGGAGCATTCGAAAAGGGCGTAAACATAGGAGAGACAAGTCGGAAGCAAAATGCACGGCTGTCCCTGCAAAAAAAAAGAGGAGAAGCGAAAGGGCGGAGAAGAGTGGAGTGCTCGAAACAGAATGATTGCCGAATTTCTTGGTCGATCTCTCCACTGGCACTGGTTATTCATGGTCGAAGAGAGCTAGACATACTGGCCGGAGCTGGACGTACTGAGCAGAACCAGACACTGTGAACGGGGGCAGAGGCAGTCCGGAAGAGAGAATGCGACTTTAACCCGGCTTCGATTCCAAGTGGCAGACGGAACGCCGGTGATTCCCTCAGGCGAACGGCAGCACTCTCCGAGGAAATGGACAGATGGCCCGGGAACCCTGAGGCTGAGTCGAGCGGAATCAGAGTCTTCTCCTAGTAGATACGTATATACATGTATAGCTGTATAGTTGCGGAAGCACGTTCACTCTCCCTAGTGCCTGTCCGAGCGGGGAAAATCCACGCGGGATCAGGTTTACGTTTGAAGCTGCCGCTTCGGACGCCCTTCCCAAGGCTGCCAAATGCAATTTCGAGCGAGGTGACTCGCGCCGAATCGCGGAAAGCTGTCACGCCAGTGTCTAAGCGATTGCCTGGATCACATCTCACCCAAGGACAGAATAAACAGGTCAATGAAGACTGGATTCGACGAAATTGTATCCATTGATACACACAGTACTGTAATTGATCGAGGAGCATAAACGATATAGCTGACGAAGTTAAATCTTTCTGTTTTTATAACAGTGATGTTAATAAAACGTTGTAAATGGAAGGCTGCTTTAACGCAAGATGCAGCTAGACTCGACAACACTGTGGAACTATCCGTGGAGAAGAATGCTGCGGTGACGCCGGGTTGTTCACGTGGTAGTCAGGCTAAAGACATGCCAGCAGTCATTGCCGGCTGTGGAATCACCGGGTTTCCTCTGGCGAGGACAGAATCCGTCGTCAAGTGAGGTGTACCCCGGCGCCGTTTCCGGGAATTAATAACCTTGGCGAGTGGCGCGCAGCTTTTACCGGACTGAGGGGACTCGAGAACAAGAAGGAGGAGGTGGACGAGGGTGATCGAAGAGGTTCGTTTCTTTTGGCACGAGGTTAGAGTTCCCGGCGGCTGCGACGGCGGTCGCGCAGGGGGGGACAGATACAAATGGAATACACGGAATTCCGGGGCCATTAATGTGACCAATGATAAATCGCAGGCAATACTTTAAACGATGACTGCGGAGGCCCCGTTCTTGTTCGTATTTTTGCCAAGAGCGCCGTGCAGTCAGTCAAGAAGACATTCCCCACCTCCCGTTCACCGCCGTCTACTTGCTTTGCTTGTTGGCTCGCTCGGCCCGTGTTCCCATCGTGGGCCATGGACCGCGTGTGTGCCTGCTGCCGCTGTGCCTACATCACACGAGTATGCACGCGGGGAACACTAATTCCATCCCGTTTTACACCATACATGTGCGCCCCGGCGAGCGGAGGGAGCCTGCATGCAGACGGTCTCTTCCCTTTGATTTATCGTCTCGCAATGACGGCTAAGTGCTCCTTTGACTTTTGGTACTCGGAGAACGGCTCCATCGGGCCGAAGAGAACGCTCTCGCTTGCGCGCGCATAAGGAGAGGAGAGCCTGTAAATCACCGGTGCGATAACCGATCGCTCGACTTCGGACGTCTGCTTCCGTGCGCCTCGCGAGACCTCCACCTTAATCTTCTCTCTCCGCAAACCTACCCCTCTACCCTTTCTTCTCCTTCTCAGTATCGGCCATCTCCTTTTTAATGCTCCCATAAACGACGCATCGCGTATCCTACGGCATTTTTTTCGCCATCCGCTCCCTTTTTACTGGCGGAGTTATACCGCGCGTGTTATTGCTCCTAATGCGATTACCGGATCCGATCTCGAGTGGTATACGACGCGAAAGGTAACTCTCCAGTCGGGCGAGATCGCAATCAAGGAAAGAAGAAAATCGCCGGGCGATTTGCACTGGAATAAGAAATCGGCGGGTGCCGGCGTGCCGAAGAATTCGTGATTTATAATGGCAAGAAGTTGACGCTCCCTCTCCTTCTCTCTGCCATGCGACTCGAAAGCCATCCAATTATTTCTGTATCCAGTGTCGTCGACGCCCTTTCGATCTGATTTATCGCGTTTCGCCAGGGCAGAGCACGCTGTTAGATATTTGGCAGTCCTCCAGCCGGCGTAACACTCTCGTTAAAATCGTATTTTCTAAGACTGATGGTGTAAAAACATCGCTTGGCAAGCTTTTAAAGAGTCGGTTGGACGACGTGACTGTCTCTCTTACCGAAAGATATGCCGCGGAACCAGAGGGAGGATCAAACACCAGGTTTACCAGCGTTATCGATGACGCTACGACCGTCGTCAGCAAGCATCATTTCCCGGAACAACAAAATCACCGGCGCTTCAGTGGATTCCCCTAATAAAATCGTGGGGCTTCTTCAAACACCGGGCAAGCCTAACACGCCACTCAAGACGATTCGTACAAGCGGCTCTCGACGGGACGCGCGTCTACACGAAAAAGGTCTTATTTCGGCGCGCGAAAGCACGCGCGCCACTCTCGTTGTGGCAAGGCAAACAAGGGGAGAAACGTAATTTCTTTCCACGTCCAGGGCCTATTCGTTCAAAGCCCGCCGCAAGCATCCTGGAAAATACCACTTTCGCAAGTCGACAGTTCGCTGTCCTCGAAAGGAAATCACGAAGACTCCGAGTTACGACGTAATAAATCTCAAGATAAATTCCCATCTCTACAATTCAACACTTTCATCTAGAGAAGAAAAAAAACTGTACTGTGCAGAAACGAAACGAAGAATAATACATTCTCCGGTGTTTCGTTGCACCCCGTAAACTTGCCAGGCGATTATTCCAATTTGCCCAAGTATCCTGCTACTAATACCGTAAGTGAACGGTGTCACTCCGTAACCCCTCGGCAAGAGTGCGAGTTAATGAGGCGCGAATTTATCCCCGGCTAAGCGAGCCAAGTGAAAGAGAGTGTGTAAAAAGGGAAAGAAGCCTGTCGGTAGACGGGCCGAAAGAAAAAGGGAGAGGGAAACAGATAGCTGTAAGAAAGGGAGTGAGGAGGTGATGGTGCTAGCCGGATGAAGAGGGTGGCGTTTGGTTACCGAGGAGAAGACGGGACACCAAGAAGACGAGTGGCGGGCAGGCTCTGTCCGGGCACGAGAAGGTCTTCCCAATTCCAGGAGTCAATACACGCGGATATTGCAGCCATTTGAAGCCCCTTTCTGTCGGCCGGCAAGAGTGAGGAAGAGGCGGCATTCGAAGGGAAACACTGACTGAGGGTACTAGAGGTGCCCGAATGAAGAATCAGGTGGTCCCCCATGCTTCCCTCACACCCTCTCGCTGTCTCTTTTCGTGAGCGTCAGTGTCACATCCAATAAAATCGTCTGCTCACCCCTCCGGGTCGGGCAACCCTCGCGGAATAAAATGCAGTATCGGCCTGCAGCGGCGCACCGATTGTAAAATGAGAGGCCGACAGCAGAGCCAAGTCGAGGAACACAGAGATACCAGAGATAGCAGGGGAAAGGTTGAGGCCCGACAGATAGACACTTTAACAGAGAGAGAGAAACAGAGCCAAGTGTAATACAGAGACGAGCCAGTCCTACTTGATCCCCCCTCGGCCGTTCTATAATAGTGGACGTAGCTGTCGCACACAGGATCAATTTGCGAGATACTACCTCGCCCGAGATCCACTCCAACTCCATATATTTATGACCGCTGCTGAGGGATGAAAGTGGAACTGGCTCCATGTCATCGGGTCGGTCGGACTCCCCCTTCTCCTTCTGGCAGAGCCGCGAATGGATACGAGAAGCGGTGGCTACGTGATCTTATTTTCCGAATTGACTATATCTTTCCACTCGCGGACTACTGCTCCCCGGGGGTGGTTTGTTCAAGCGAGGAGCTCGCATTTGTCAAGAAATCGCGGAGCGAGCGAATTTCGGGATGCCGGGTGAGAGAGAGTACTCTCGGCACGCGCTAGCAAGCTCGTTCCCGCCGTCGGGGGATCAATGGGCGGCAGGAACGAGCACCCTATAACTCAGAGGATTAAGCAATCCCGTAAGAAAACGCTTCAACATGCGCCCCGTTGGATAAATCCCTGAATTTATTTTACAAATGGCAATGCGAGAGCGAAGGGAGCCGCCCGATTTTCAAGCTTGATCCGAGTTCTTAACCGAGTTAAACGCTTTCCAAGCGAGTGACAGTCTTCCTGCCGGTAGGCAGACACCAGGATAGCGATCCCCAGCTGTCGAGGAAGTCTCTACATATCACACTGTATCACGACGTGCCGCTGAATTATGATTCACGAGTTAAATATTTCGGTCGCAGGCCACTTTTTCATCGCACTTGTCAACGTGTCCCTAGCGAGCCCTGCCTCGGGGAACAATGGAAAAATAAGGCTTCCCTTGGATTCCAGGCACGCCGCCGTCATGGCCGACGACGAAATGATTTGTGATACAGACTGGCGATGATAATAAGTTATTTTGATGCCCAAGGGCTGCGAGAGTGACTGCGCGTCGAGGGATGTGCGGGATTGATGTTTGCGGCAGCTCTCTTTAATAAAATGCAGACGCATTAGGAGGCGAGTGTCACGATTACGAGATTTGCATATGTCCTGGTACAATCTGTTACCCGGACGCGTCATGTACAGCCTGGGATGCCGGGCTATGTATTACAGTCCATGTACCATTCTGACACACGATTCTGGGAGTTAAACCTTATGGAATTAACCAATGCAATGCACGAGGATATTAGCTTCATCGGATGTAACGAAGGATTTCGAAAATCGATATTAGAGGTGAATCAATAATACTTTATTCAAGCATATAAAACAGAATTGTTTGAACAGAGAGAATATTAAAAAATATTTCTGGAGGAAATCGACCGAATGATTGTCAGAGTCGATTGTCACGCTGGACTACAATGCATTAAGATGTCAGATTCGAATAATAGCGATCCCATCTAACAAGATTCCGAAACCCGTGTCTTAGTCGTCCTTGTCCCTGTCCTCGAGTCACTCGTCCTCATCGTCGTCCTCGTCGTCGGGATAGTTCCGAGTAGTCTCGTCCCGAGAGGTAGAGTTATCAGGTAGGACTTTGACTACCCGATCCGCCAACCTCCAAGTGCTTCGAGCGTCTTCCTCTCTATCTGGACTTACGCAGACCATCCCTGAGTGGCTTCGCGATTGGAGTACTTAAGCGGGACACGGCTGAAGCGTTAATGAATCTCCGTCGGGACTCGTTCGCACCGGTCGCACCGGCAGCGCCTCCTACTCAGGTCGATAGCCTTTAACGCGGAGAGAGAGCACAACTTTCGCCGAGAGCCATTCCACCCCGAACGCTCGGATATACACTCGAAAGGGACGAATCAATTTGAAGATTGTCCAACCCCTAACAGCGTCGCGCACCCCGACCTATTATAAGTGCTGGTGATTATTCAACGCGCTACCCATTCCCAAAGGTGGCCACCTCCAACTCATCCCAACAGCATCCTTCAATCGTACGAATCCTACTTCTCAAATTCTAGAAATTAACCTTGTAAAAGTAATCATCCATATACGAATCATTCAAGTATACTTAAAAGCGTCAATATGACTTTGTAATGGATAAAAGGCGAAAGTCAAGTGCTCGAGGAAATATACAAAGTGTCAATAAAACAGACTAAAGATTATCTAAGAAAAACATGAGGCTATAATCGATAGGAGGAAGGGTCGAGCATTTAAATCGAAATTTGGCTATTGGTCCGCTTGTATTATGTATCAATTTACGAGACAGGCTATACGGAGAGAGCGAGAGGACTGGGATAGAGGAAGAGGAGGATTCTCGGAACGGGAGCATCGCGATGCTCGACGAGTTCCCTGGTGGAATCGATTCCAGGTGCATTCCAGTATGCAACACGCTAGATAGCAGGAAGCGAGGCCTCGCCAATATGTATCGGCAGGCAGGCCTGTGTTGCTTGCTTCCGTTTAAGGACATCCTAATTGTGCCGACGCGAGATCGAGGCTGCGATCGGCGGCCCTTCAAAAGCAGGCGGTGCGCGGCCCGTTAGAAAATCGCTCGATTTGCCAGGGGCGCTGGTATCTACGTCGAGAAAGAGCAGGCGAGTGTATATGCAGACGAGGAGAGGCCGATGGAACGGGACGCGTGTCGCCCGGGCGCATGGTGTGGAGATGCAATCAGACATGTAAAACAGGACTGCCGGTAACGTACGTCTCCTCTCCCTTACTTCTACTTCTCTGGCTCGGCTGTAGCCGCTGTTACCGTTTCCCGGCCGAGAGTGTGCTCTGCACCGAGTAGAATATACCCGAGTGCAGTCACGAACACTGTCCCCCGAGTGCGAGAGAGCGGGAGAGCGAGCACGCCAGAATGCCAGACGAAGAACGCCTGTACCCTGTGGTCCTCTGCTTCACCCGTACCCCTCGGAATTAATCTTACAGCTATAGCGTGTTAATTCCCGGAGCTACTGATTTGAATTCGTTAGCCACGTTTTCCAGAACCGCCGCTAAAGGCACTATTAAAGCCCGAGGATCCTCGAACTCTGGATTGACCCTCGAATTCCCTGGGGTGTTATATATCTCTCGGCTAATTAGCTGTCCAGCCAACACGGTAATTCAAGGCCTGGTGGCTTTAGGTTCGAAAAATTGGGTAATATAGATACGTGTGAACGCAACGATCATAGGATGTTACGACGTTTCGTGAGAATGTTGATGTATGTAAATCTCGTGCTACCGAGGGATGCTAGAACGCGGAGACTTGCTGTTTGCCCGCTTCGGGGCACCGAGAACACTCTGATTTCAATCTGACCGTTCGTGTGCCGAGGTTGCGTTAACATCAGCAGACTGGAGCTCGCGACAGCTCAAGTAGTCGAGAGGGAGGTGGGGGAGGCGCCGCTGCCAGGGTAGTTGAAGGTAGAACAACTTGGAGAGCCGGTGGAAAAGGCGAGGCTCTGCCACTAAGGGTGCCAAGCGCACTTGCCTCGCACGAAACACGACTACATTACGCGCGTACTCGTACCTTAGGCCACCCGGACCGCCACGACTACGACGAGTTTCTGTCGAGTGCGCGAGCGCCCACCTTGCACACACGATTGGCCAGTAATGCGCCAGGAATTTCCGACCTTTAGCCGCGTGGTTACAGATGTTCCAGGGCGAACCTTGCCAAGCGCTTCCGGCACACTCAGCTCTTACCGAACACATTCGCAGTAATGCTTCCGGCTCTTTCTTATCGCCACCCGATTCCACCCCACCGACCCTTACCACCGGTTGGAACCACACTTTCAGATTTCACCTGCCAGCCATTTTCACCATTCCGCCCCACGTACTTTCCTAAACTGCTGCGGATTGCCCTGAAGAATAGCGAGAATTGATGGACTACTGCTTGGTACAGTGCCTAACCGAATAATGTATATATACTTAGGAGACGCGTTTAGAAAGGGAATGTCTAAGTCTTGATCCAAGCATCCTATAAATATCTACTAATCTAACTCTATTTAAATTCAATCGAAGACATCGAGATACTTCCGCAAGTGAAATTCAAATATAACCAGTCTTTATCTGCCGTGAGTTGTCCTTCAGAATAACACTGTATGCGATTGTAAAAATACGAGGAGCACTATGTTCATCGAGGGCGGTCGTGTCTGGACACTGGCTCTAGAAAGCCTGGCAAGATAGGCGATCGGCAGAGCAGGAAAGTGGAGCTGGTGGCAGGCGTTCTAGGCTTGCGGAATGTGGTGGCGGCGATTTCGATCCTGTCGCGCATTATCATCGGGTCCATGTAGAGGAGGTATTGCCAGGCCGGGTGTGTGCCAGGGTGGTGGTGCTCCGGGAATAATAGTTAAGGACAATGGAATCTCGCGGCGCGATAGCGCGCCGCCGTCCGACGACGAGCGTTGACGGCCCGCTGATATAACGTATATGTTACTGCCGGTGACGGACAATGCCTGGTAATTAATTACCTACAAAGTACAGAGGGGCCCACCGCGCTCGCATTGTAGTCTGTATCTGGTATTTATCTTGAAACATCAACAATGCGCGAGTGACAGTGCTGCGCCCTATGAGAGCGAATGATGGAGATAGAGCGGCCTGCCCGACGGAGAAAGAGGGCATGTATTAGGGAAAACAGAGGCCAATGAGAATGGGAGTGAGTCAAGAGAAGGACTAGATACGCTAGGATACTCGTACATTTCTTCGTGCCCACGTGACTTCCTTTAGACATATACTTTCCCTTGGCGTAATGACTGTAATGGAAATTGCTCGGCCTAGAAATTCCGGCATGTCTTTAAGTATTAACTGTCAAGTGAAATGAAATCTGCATCGTTACGAAACTTCTTACTATCTGGTCATAAAGACGAGATAATTAATTGATGGTAAAATAAGTTCTGATCAGACTATACCGAAGGGAAGGATTGTAAAAGGGTGTTCTAAGATCAAACTGGCACACAACCATAAAATCCAAGTAAAAGCGTAAAATAATTTACCATTAGTACACGAGATTAGATAGGAAAGGAATGGAGAACATTTATACTTTCGAGTGAACGAGCGCCAGATTCAGGAGAGTGTACGGAGAGCGAAGAAAGGAGGAGTAAAGGATAGCGGCGATTCAGGACGAGTATTTTAATCGTGATTTCCGGTGATGTACGGGGCGATCGAGATTAACCGGATTAGACGGAGCATTAAACGGAGGAGAGTAGTGGGCCGCCGCCAGTGGAGGATGAAGTGGAAAGTGCAATTTCCAGTTTCCGCTACAATTCGCATCGACCGCACCCTGCACTCCAGATTACAGCTCGTTATAGGACACCGGCGATAAGAAAAATTATTATCGTCCAACTCCATAGGAGCATCCTATTCCTAGCAATCTTCTTTGCGACAGATAGCTCGCATGCACACACGTCTATGCACACTTCGATCCTTTTTACCGAGGAGCTTTTACTGCTGAGACCACAGCGAAGTAAAGCAATCGCGAGCAACCGTTTACTTCCTCGCGTGCTAACGATTTGCCCAGTGCAATTGGCCACGTCTATAAATTCAAGCTTCGACGATCCGAAGCTCGGATAAAGGCTGCTTCTCTCTTTCCTCCCATCTTTTTAGCGCTCCTACCTTTCTCTTGCAGGCGTCGACTCTCCACGAGGGACAGCTATAATTTCCTTCCATTTCGAGGGAAACGTGGCGATTCGTATTTCCTTTCCGCGCACGATCGATGCCACCGAACTCTAATAGAGTGCGCGGAGTAATTGACGTGGGTTATAGAGATGCGCCGCACCACCGACGGACGAGAGCGGTTTGTTGTGGGCCGACCAACCGGCTCGTTGCTAGCCGTCTGGCTGGCGAGCACTGGCTGGTTGGCTGGCTTGCTTGCTGGCACTCGTCGACAGGGAATGAATAAGAATGAGAATTGCAAATATCGACGTCTACGATATCATCCGGGCCATTCCGGGTGCCAGGCGACCGAACTCCTATTACTCGATAAATCTCTCCATTACGCCGCTTTTTACTGGCGCACTAGTGTGTCCAGTCGAATCAGACAATTCCATAAATCCTATGAGCACCGGCCTTTGGAAGGGAACGCGTCGATTGCATGAAAGTACTACGTACACACATACACACACACACACACACACACACACACAACACTACATTGCTCTATGGAAATCACACCATCTAGTTCGTTTACGTTACGCCTGAGCAATCGTAAAACAAACAAAGCCGATATAGTCGAAGGAGCTTCCCCATTCTGATGTATCGAGTGGTTACCAGCTGCGTGGTCTGATATTTGAAACTGGGAATTGAGTTCGATGTATCACCGATTTCATCGGCCGACAAATTGGCCGACTATCCTGGTTAAAGGTAGGCGTTTGGACGACGGTTGACAGAAGAAAAAGAAGTACTTTCCCTATTCTCGCAGCCACAAATCATTCTCTCCACGCTTGGAAGGAAAGAGTGCTGCTGCCGCTAGGCGGCGCGACTTCACACGTTTCCGAAGCTATTAACGGATTTAAGGCGGCCGCAAGCTGTCTGGTACGCCGCTCGTCTTCCCGAAGGATCTAGTCCCCCGAGGAGGAGCGTTCGGGGCCCTCTTCTTTCGCTCTCGCGAGCGGAAGGAAGATTTATGAAGCACTAAACGATTCCACGGAATTTAATTGCCACGTCGCCCGGTTATTACTGGCCCTCTCCTTGGCTTCGTTACCAGCTACTGGCTGGCACTCGCTCCTCCGGATTAGATGCCGGCATGATAAAGCTAGCTCGCACCGAATTCGCCGGATACGAGAGATATCGCCGTGTTATTCTGCGAATTATGCCACATCACTACCTTCTCCAACACCAGGAAACGCCTATCTCCAACGAAGATCGATCTCTATTCCCCTTTCGTTCTACTGGCTGACTTTGCCCCGCTCTTTTTAATCAATCGGCAACCCCAAGGATCACCACTCTAATTGATCCTCCCTCGCGCGAGAAACTACCTTCTCCATTCTATCCTGATCCCTTATTAAAATGGAGCACGCTTCGGATTTCCTAATGTATTCCCCCGAATCAATGGACTCCCCTTAACAGAGTGCGAGAAAAATTTACGATATTTCCAGGTATCCGGTTAAGCTCGACTAATCGACGCCCGAATTAATTAGAAGGCCTGTGAAGCCTGCAAAATATATGGCGAGAGTTTTCTGAAGAGGGTCGAGTAGATCTCTCAAAGAAGGGAGAGAAAATCGTGTACTGGGATTTGGATATGTCGAGGGAAACTGGCGTAGCTTGTATATCTGGGGAGCGAAAGTAGGAAGTGATCGAGAGCTTCGCAAGACTTGGTACTTCGAGTCTGGGAAACAACCTTTAAAGTACACCGAAGGGCCATCGATGCCACATACCCGACTCGCTAAAAGAGTTTTATTTAAAGATTTCTAGCCGCAAGAACACTTTCTCTGCGAAAAGGTCGTTAAGGGATCTCTTGGCTCTTGCTTCCACTATGCAAGGAACACTATCACTGGTGCTTTTGTGCAGAAAGATAGTCTCATGAGAACCTGACAATCCGCTGACCGTCCACCTTGACTATGAGAAAGGATTCTAATATACCGGCGTAGTCAGTGAAGTCTTACATACACATGAAATTCTAACTCGTCGTTTCCGTCGGCTTGGAGCTTCGTTCAAATTACACGTAGTCACACATATCACCTCCTCTTCTGACACGCGCCACTTTAGCGGCACTCCATTTTTCTACGTTCATAATTGATCCCGCAGGGTCACACATTTCAGCGGTAATGCGATGCAAATTATAATGCTTCCCCGACGTTTCTCGAGACAGGGACGGCGGCTCTTGAGTTTTCCTAATTTCGCGAATGAGATCCAGCGAGGAGAGACAGCCGGAAGAGTTGGAAGAGCAACGTAGAAGAGAGGCATCTGGCACGGACGGCTTTCTCGTTAAAAATACACGTTTTCCTTGTCAGGGGATCGCTCGAGAGCGGGACGAAAGTTTCGCGCGCCAAAAGATGTCCCCGGTTCGCAAGAGACAGCTGCGATGTCGACCCGCACTTCGTACGCGCGTGTTTCCACATCCTTTTCTAATTTTTCCACCGAGGATGTCGGCGTCGGGCTGTTCCGACAAGGCACGCGGAATTAAGCGTCCGAGTGGTTCGTTGACACCAATCATCGAGCGTGCCAGAAGGGCACGTGACTTACCGCAAGGGAGCGCGTGTGTCACTGGCTCGATGACTCTGCTCTCTTTTATTCCGGGCAAAGCGTTCGCACAACTGGCTCAATTAAGACGAGATCCGAGACAATTTTCAAGACTGGCCTACACACTCGTGTAACCGAGCTTCCTACGTGGCAGCATAGCAGATAACATAATTAATGCATCCACTCGCCGCAACTTACAAAGGAGAATCCTGCCTTCTCGATGAGGAGTAGACGAGTGCGAGAAGGCGGAGGCTCGTCGAGAAAGAACGGTGCGCCGAGGCCACGCTGAGTTCCATATTTTCCTTGCTAATGTTCTTATCGCGTGGATATGAACGCGAGAGCGGAAGTCGCCTCAGGCCTGGTGACTCCGGGCATCATCCATCGTCCGCGGAAGCGCGATGCGCATCTTCCACCCCGCATTCAAAGCAGTTTAAGAGCCCGACACGTGAGAACAAACCGTTTTCGCGATAAATCCTCGCGCACAAAGGCCCAGCTCTGCGATCCCGGCGAGTTTAAAGCTGCGTTTAGTAAGTTCAACTTTACCACGGAATGAGAACTTTTTTCTAGAAACACTGTTCCAGTATTTCTCTATGATCATCGTGTATTACATTTACTAAGACAAACGTCCCTATTTTGATTCTAATTGTATTCCAATATAAAAAAGATAGATAGATAGTCCAATCGGTGGTTGATTCAAAGAACGATATATCTCATCTATCGTAAAGATCCAGAACGAATCAGGCATCGCATTTCGCGAGAACGTGATGGTGTGACCTTAGTCGATGGAACGTCGGTGCATCGAAGGGTGAGGAAGCTTGATGGAAGTTT
Source organism: Ectemnius cavifrons (assembly GCA_964023945.1). Lineage (NCBI taxonomy): Eukaryota > Metazoa > Arthropoda > Insecta > Hymenoptera > Crabronidae > Ectemnius > Ectemnius cavifrons. The sequence goes on along the minus strand of OZ030385.1, from coordinate 6,471,473 downwards.
ACAGCTGTTTGCGTCGGATATCGATGATCGCGAGGGTGGCGGCAACGCAATAAAAAGCGAGTCTCGGAACGCCCGCGAGCGAGAGAAGAGCGGTGCCGCGTAGCAAGTAGAGCGAGAGGGAGAGAGAGAGAGCGTGCTCGAGTGGATGTGCAAGCGAGAGAGGAAAAGAAATTTGCCTCTAAATTCCAGGGCGACGGAAGTGCGCCAGGAGAGGAGTACTGAGGAGGATGAGGCTTGTTCTCTCCACCCTTCGGCTGATCGAGAATAAGTGGATCGTAGCTCGAGGCGGGCTCGAGAGCTGTGTTCCTGAGATCTCTTCCCGTAGGAACGCGCAATAGAATCCCTTCCGCTGGTGGAATCCTCGAGGATACACCGCGATATCGCGGCTAAACGAAGCGCTTTTCGACTGATTTATCCGCCGGTTTTCTCTTTTTCTACCCCCGCCTTGTTTCCTCCCTTCGCAGCTCTCGCGTCCATAGTTCAGTTCCTTATTGCCCGAGACTCGAGGGGTGAATCGTCCGGGAGAAGGCGCGCCACTCCGAAGAAAATTTAAGGCCGCTCTGGAACCCCCCCTATAACTTCTAACGCTTACAACACTTCGATGCGCAGGGGATGGTTCTCTCTCTGTCTTGCACACTCTCTCGAGTTCGATCTTGGTGTGCCGCGGGAAACTAATTGCTCGTGATATGCGAGGCCGCGTTAACGGGGCGCTTATATTTCACCAGCTACTGGGTTAAGAGAAGGTGATTTCCTCTTGATTTACCGGGCAAATGAATATTCTTCTTAAGATCCCGCGCTGCTCGCAATAAAACTGTCACGGTCAGGGCTTCCTAAATATCGCGATATTGCGCTTAAGGGGATAACTGCAGCCGACGACTGATTTATGAACCACTCTTTTCCTTCCCTTCCAAGGAGGACCCCTCCTAATTTTGCAGGTCGAGGTAGAAAGACCTATACTACCAGCGAACATCAAGGTATTCAGAGAAATCGACGGTAAAGGGATTCTCCCAGGGTCTTGGTAACTTTATGAAATTTCGAACCAAAGAAATCCAAAACTCTATCTCCTGTTTCTTCCTTCGCATAAAACTATACACTGTAATACTGCAGCATTGCAATACCACGTATTCACTAATATGAAAGGTAAACCTGATTAAAATTACGATCCAACTATCGAACCAAGGCTTTTCGTACGAAAGAATACCAATACGTGGGAGTAATTGGTGGTACTGAATCTCGAAACAGGCCACTGTTCCGCGCGAGTATAATAAGATAGGATTATTATAGCTCCGCGTGCAAGTAGGCGCGAGTGCACAGCTGATTTGCGCGACACTATCCAGTACTGGTGAAATTTACGTACGCACCGCGAGTGCCAAGCGAGTGGGTGCCTAATTATAGGTAGAAACACGTATGCCATATCATGGGAATACCTGGTGCGCGCCGGCATTGTCACCGCTCGTATACCTGTCATAGACGCTGGCCAACCGAACACAACGACATGCTGGAACTTCGCTAATGCAGTGTGAACCACGGGAGCACATGCACGTAAGAAAGGTATGCGAATTAACTGGCGAACGTGCACGAATATATTGCACCGAGCGTCGACGAGCGCGAATATCATACAAGCCGCGCGTCCCACTGGCACGCGTTATGACCACTTTCGCACCTTCGCCTCGAGAATTAAACGCGAGAACTATATCTATTCTGGCGCTCCAACCTACTCCTGTATAACTAACTATAGCCAAAGCTATATGAAATATAACTAAGAAAAGTGGTAGTTGCTATGTGGAAATACATGGTCCCGATCGTGTAGGAAGTAGTTCTGAATATTGAGAAATAATTGCTGGATGTTGGAATAAAGTGGAAGTATGTATGATTTAGTGATAAATAAAAGCATATGTTATTTGAAGGTATTTGATCCACGACTTCTACTTTTAAAAATGATACCAAGTAATGAATCGATGTATACTATGTCGTGGTCACTCCCCAATTACCGAATGACTCTACCCCATAATTTTGCAACATTCCATCTGTAGGTTCATCTCAGTATTAACCGATCGTAAGAAAAGGTATGAAGCGGAGATAGAAGGCGCGTATAGGTGGTGTGGAGGATAAAGAGGCTGGCGAACTCTAACTATGTAGAGAAAGGTAGAGGGACAGAGTCGGGCAACACGCTCGCGCTATGCTCGTGAAACACGAACTTGCGATCCCGTATCGCGTGTAACGTCGTAATAAGGGATGTTATTACTTCTATTGCGTTTCCCGTTTCCAGAGATAAGTTCTTGCGCTCTCTGGCCCGCGCGCACCGCTATGTACCACTGGCGGCCACAGCTGGAGTCAGCCTTTCTTCCTAGTGTACGCATTTTTACTTTCGACATGGATCTTTCTCCGGGGAAGCAGTGTGTATGTGGCCGTTGCACATACTCCGAGGATCCCGGCACTCGGCAGCCTGGCTCGTTACACCATAACTCACTTTGCTGGGACACAGCTAGAGAGGCTAGCGCCCAAGTGTATCACTGTACGGCTACGTGCACCACCGGATGCTGCTGGATTCTCCGAGTACACTAATTGGTGCATACTAGATAGAAAAAGCCCTGCGTCCTTTCCTCGGTGCTGTGTTATCGCCAGGAATTTTGCGAGCTGTCTCGCGCCGCGTTTCTCTACAACGAAAAACTCTTCGCGAAACACGTAATGGAATAACGGACTACCTTCTACCTATGTACTGGTGGGTGTACTATATTTAATACGACTTAAATGCGAGTAAGAGTTATCGGATATCATCTCAGCTACACACGTGTCCCATTTTGCGACTTGTCCAACTCCATCTTTTTTACATATCGCGCGCTGCCACTGCCACCCAACCGATACCATCTTTTAGAGAGAATTCTCCACCAGTCTATGTGTGTGTATATGTGTTTGCCGCATGAATATCGCACAAAGAAAATTTCCCTGTCTCACGATATGCACGCCGGCGGCCTGAAACATGCCGCAAGCTTTGCATGGGAATTGGTTCGTTTTTCGAGAAAACGCGCGAGCCGCTAATGTTCGATGCAAATTGCTTTATTCGCGTGGGGTATCGCGGAAGGCGCATTTACCATAAAATTCTTTCGACTAAGATCAAAATTGCAAGATTACAGTCGAGTCTGCTGTTAATTGCACGTTGAAACCGGGGGTATCTAAAGTTTTTAGAAATGTTTACCTGTAAGGGTGCATTATTAGTGCAGTCGAATTTTCATTCACTGACGTTTCGGAGCCACGAAAGCAATTGGAAGTTGAAGGTAGCGGGAATCGTTTGCCGACTCGGAAGGTAACATAGGTCGAGCGTAAAACGCGACTATAAGCGAAGACAAAATTCCTTTTAAGGGCCAGCGGCGATCGTAAAATCCACGAAGAAACTCGTAACTCAGCGGCGACAGGGCGAACTCGAGTCTAGGGGAAGTTCGGCGTTCCATTTTATCAATAACCTCTTCAGACTTCAATGCTCCTGCTGCCGCTGCTGCTCTCGGCCACCGTAACGATTGCTTACACCGGGAGAATTGACGGGCGAAGTTTTTCGCGGACACGAAAAGCGGCCAGCCGGCACTTTTATTACCACCGGGCGTTATTTCATCGCCAATAATCTCCGGGACATTTAAGAAACAGCTCGAGCGGCGACGCTTAACAACGTTATGTGCCCTACAAACTCACCGACCAGATGCAAACGGAATTACGTGTTTCCCGTCTTTAGTAAATACGAGCGTACCGGTAAAAAGCATGTAATACATTTCAAACCAATTCTCAGCGAATGAATTCAATTTCCTGTGAAACTAGTTTCACGATTCAGTTGATATTTATATGTAGATACCAATATTAAACACCACAGATTAAACTAGGACATTGACTAACAGATATCGAACCAACACGCAAACTACCACAATTAATTTACATTTACTCAATTAAAAAAAGTACGAAAAAAACATCAGACATGATATTCAAGTGGTCCAAACCACCAACGATTATAACGACAACTGTGCAGCCCTGTTTAACTAATCCAGTGGCCAGTATACAAGAGTAATCCTTAGGAAAAAGATAATCAGTCAGAGAGACTAGTGGGTGTTAAGCAACCTCATCAAAGCCGAAGCCCCAGGAACGAAATCAAGGACTAGGGGGACAAGAGTCCTTTATCCTAGCGAGATTTTTCCAGCTAAACGTATAGCAGTGCGGTATCGATTGTCTCAGGCTTAGAGAGAAGAGGACTTGGTAAGTCGAGAAACGGGTCAGAGCAGCTGGCGAGCTTTAATACCCGCAGCTTCTCTATCGTAACCCTCCTAGTCATACTAACTATGCATGTACGTATGTTCTAACACCGGTATACAAGGTTACCTACACGTATCTAACGATCGACAAGTAGATGGTGCACAGGGGCGAGCAGGAAATACGAAGAGGGACGATGGTCAGCACACGAGGGTGGAGTCTCGGGTATCTTGGGTGACGCGGAACATGACTTAAGGATGCGGGGATGACAAACACACTGCACTGATTCTACCCCCAAAGCATATCTCACTTGGTACTTGTGTGTGTACACGTATATCTAAGTGAAGATGGAACTGCTTGGTTCTAGCATAGCTCGCTTGACATACGCACACTTTGGCGCAACACCTTCACTCACCGAGTAATACACAATTCTGACCTACGATCAACCTAAGTCCCTCGTGTCACCGAGGAAATGATACAAGTGGCAGAACGCACTCGAGAATCGCTCGCTGCCCGGTTCCTTCAGGCCCCTGCGCATGTAACCTTAACGTTGTTTACGAGTTCTGGCAGGTAGTGAACTGGGAGCCAAGGATAATAAAGACCGAAAGGAAAGGCACCTGTGATGGAGAATGGAGAAATGCGTCTCTTGAACGTAAATGTAGTACTATCTAGTATTGAGTATATTGAAAAGCAAGGGGAAAGACGATACAGTGTAGTTTTTCTATAAGCATGATGGAATTGAATGCATTTGAAATAAAGGATCTTTGCCTGTTCTCTGGTATAACAATGTTTTTATCAAAGTCCACTAGTTTGAACTCTTGCAGGAATAGAAAGAGTAGTGAAATATCGAGGATTCAAAGATATATTTGAAGAATTTTATAAGTTCCTTGAAGAAGAATGCTTGTGTCTCTTGTTTAAGAAAATCGATGAATCAGTAAAGACTGTACAGGCGTATATATATGTATCTAGATAAGCTCTATGTGCGGAACATGAAAAGCATGTATTATAGAGACACATAGAAGAGGAGTTAGACTATACGCCCAAAGTTCCACGAGCACGGCATTCTGGCAAATGGGCAGGCGGCTCTCGGCCAGGCTGGGATTACGGCACAAATATATGATTACCGCGAGTGTTACTGAGCTTGTTAATTGTCCCGCCAGGAATTCGAATATCCTCGACCACCAGCGCCTATAGCATGTATTCCGGTAGAGCGCTCGCGGTTCCCACTGCGGGAATTCTGGTCCAGCGAGTGCGTACTTCTTCATCATAGTAGAAAGCAGAGTCGAGAGATTCGGGAGGGGTAGAAATTCGAATGTAGAATATCGGGGCTAAGTGGCGAGCCAGTGAAGAGTACGTAAGTACACGATCGACAGGACTTTACCTCCTGGTTCTAGAGGGTGTGCACTTGGAGAGCAGGGTGCACTCGAAGAGCTAGGGGTGTCCTTGCGGAATTGTTACAAGAGGAGTGACACGACGCTGGCATAAATCGTAAGGGCCGTTTGTTCGAGCTGGTTTCGATGCTGGCTCGATGGAGTTAGAGGAGGTCGCAATCTCCGGGACTACTCTCTCGCACTTTCTATCATTCTCTCTCTCCCTTTCCTTCGTTCAGTCGAGCTTTCGATGCTCTCGTCGACAGGCTGGCTACCCTATTCAAGAGCGCACACCACCAGCTCGTACATTCGAGAGTTCGCTAAGTCGTTTATACTCGATGGGGGAGAGAGAAAAGCGGCGGGTGCTCTCTCTTCTCCATTCCTCTCCTACTCTGTCGCGGTGTATGTGCCCCCCCGCAGCATCCCCGTGGACCATCGGCTTCTCGAAAAGAATAGGAACGATTTCGGAAGCGAGGGGCGCGCTCGCTCACAAAGAGAGCAGCCTCGAAAGGCAAGAGATAAAACCACACCCTTTCACTCAGCGGCCCAGCGCGGCACGCCTTTCTTCGGACCGCAATTGCACCCGCTCGGCTACATCGAACCACTCTCTTTTTCCTCCCATCGCTCCTTCTCTTTCTCCTTCGCTCATCCGCGCAATTTGAGGCTAATGCCCGCGCGCACATCACTATTCTTCTTTCGAGTGCAACTACCTCCGAGCCACCCTTCCGCCTCCTCCGCCCGGGAGATGAAGAGTTTACGTTGAAGCGCCGAAAAAAGGTGAAGGATGCCAGTCGGATGGCAGATGTAGGAAGCTGCGAACACTGGAGGAAAGTGCCGTCGATTACCAGGAGCACTGAAGATCTGGGTTAGGATCCGACACAAGTCTCTTTCTCTCTCTTTCTCTACGCCTCTCTATCTGTCTCTTAGGATTCCTTTTAGAGGAGTGGTACTGACAAAAAATTCACGTCGATAAGAGATATCTTCGAACAGGCTGAATTCCTCTTCGAGTTCTCCTGAATCAGCGCGAACTGTCTCTCCACTGCCTTGCTCCTCCCACCGCCATATTTTAACGCTCTCGACGCTTTCCCGAAGATTAAGCAACCCCTTCGTCGCCGACCTTGGCGGTCGAAGCCTGTGATTTTTCCCCCGCAGTACGTGACCCTGAGGAACGACGTAATAGAAAAAAAATCGCGTCGATAAGTCGCAGTGCGATCATAAAGAATATTGCGAGCTTTACTCCGTTTTACGAGTGTCGCCTGGGTATTGAGAGAGAAAAAGGGAGAGGAAGAGAGCGACGAAGGGAAAGGGCGAGTGTTGGGTCCACTGGCTATCCATCAAAACGGTGCTTAATCTTTTCTCATCGCGAGCCTGCCTCATAGGCTACCTTTCCGGCATGGCACGCGCGTGCTCTAAGCACCCTTAAAAAGCGAGAGGAGAAGAGAAAGAGTGAGAGGGAAAAAATAGATCGCTCGAAGCGATCCTCACAACCATTCGTTTTAACGGTGCGGCCCGGTATAAAATTGATGGCGCGTATCGTTCTGCCTGATCGATTTCCCGTCGAGCGATCGCTCTCTCCCTCGCTGGTCCGTGCAAGTATATATATTGTACGTGTGTGCCTATACGTGTACAGAGGAAAAATCAAGCGTGCCCTCGTGCGCCGCTTTAACAGAATGAGGAGTATGTGTTTCATGTATGCATGTACGGTAGGCAATCTCCTTTCAGCTTTTCCACGGATACGTTTGCTCGCGGTGGTGGTGGTGGTAGTGGCTGGTTGGCCTCCCTGGGGTAACATTGTCTAGATTACCGAGTGGAGTCAGCTAACCTACGGGAGAGCCTCCCCAAGCAGGCGCGAGGACATTGTAATTATGTATTCTCGTTGCTCGCATCTGGGACCCTCGCGGCTCCCAGTAAGCAGCATCCCTCGGACCGTATAGCCGAGAGCAACGCTTCTGTGTTAGTTGGCAGAACGAGGGCGTGTTAGTCCACCGACACCCACCACCTTCGCGCAATAGCAGTCTCTCGCCCAAAACTACCATCCTTTTTCTCACCCTTGCAAACTTCTCCTGTCCTTCCCCTGTCCGTTCAGCACTCGCTGCTGTCTTCTTTCGTCAGTGGTACTCTTGGCTTTCGAGAGCTCCGGCTTCTCTTTATCTATCTCCAAGGAACAGCATGCTACCAACCCATCCCTCAGACACTCTCTCTTTCCTCTCACACACATATACTACTTGCAGCTTGTGAGGAAACTCCCCCGATGACTAGAAGATTCCGCTGATTAAGTGCTTACGATTCCCTCGTTTTTCCGGCCCGTGTAATTTAATCCCAGCCCTCGCGCACGCCAGGATTTCGCGCGTGAACACGCCCGCCGATCCTTGCAACGATCCCGACGCGCCGCACGCTGGAGACGGATTTACGAATCAAAGGGGTGCCGGCGCCACTAATTACGGAGAGATTGATGGCCAGAAAGTAATACTATCGCCCGAAACTCTCTCTCTCTCTCTCTCTCTCTCTCTCTCTCTCTCTCTCTCTCTCTCTCTCTCTCTCTCTCTCTCTCTCTCTCTCTCTCTCTGCGGTTGCTCTAAAGCCGAGTCGAGTGATTTCGAAGCTGGCTATGTTGACTCCGAAGCCCAGGCTACCGATTTTAAAGCCATGTCTATTGATTTTAAAGCCGAGCGCTGATTTCGAAACAAGCGACAACTATTTTGAAACTGCATTGTAATGATTGCGAGAATTTACTTTGTTGGATTGAAAACAGTCGAATCCAAATACATGGACTTGCACTTCTCGGATAGAGCGGTACGACACTAATACAAGCAAAGCAGTGGGAAGCGACAAGGACTCCCTCTCCGTAAAGTAAATTCTGCGCCGGCCTGATTTGCATCCACTGATACGCCAAGGTGAAAAGGAAGAGTGAGGATTCACGGAGACGCGTCAGCGGCAAGATTGATACTTTCTCTGGGCGTTTAACGAGCCAAGGAATCGTTCGTAAAACTATCAGGGCCGGGATTCCGCTCAGTGAGCTGAAATATAATAATACTGGCTCGGATGGAGGGAAGAATGTCGCTCGCCCGCAGCGAGGAAGAAGACAGACGAGCTGAGAGAAAGAGAGAGAGAGAGACGAGACAGGGGAGGTGGAGGTCAATCGATTCAGGCATGGCAGTGGCGGCGGGCGCCGCCGTCGAGGAAACAAGTATCGCCTCGTAAAACGGGGCTTATCCGCAAAATTCTAATATTTATTCATACCCATCGCGCGAGCGAGTGAGAGGCGGAGGAAGAGAGAGAGAGAGTGGGAGACGCTCCGGGCGTCGGTGGTGGCGGTCGACCGGGCGGAAAAGCGTTCTCGAAATCCCCGGAGGGACGAAAAGTGGATGGCAGGATTACCCTTTTCTATAAGCCGAGGGTGATGTGTATGTATGTTGGTGGTAGATGCTACAAGCCACCACCAGGAGGAAGAAGGTCCGGGGAAAAAGGTGGAAAAGAGCGTTCTACCGGAGATCTACCTAGGTAAGACACAAGTAAGAGTGGAAGCCTGAGTGGATTCGAGTCGGGAGAAAGAGGAGTGAGGAAAAAGATGCAGAGGACTGTGTACCATCCTCCCTTACTACCAACTGTTACGACACGCGCCTGCTAAATGGCTCCATAGCCTACTCTATTGGAAGCAAGTCGAAGGTTCCGTGTCTCCGTCGCCCTAGCTCTTTCCTAAGAGAGCTGTGTTCGATCTAGCGGTACTCGCCACTGCTAGCAGCCTCTCCTTATTCATCCGCCGGTAGTAGACAGTCAGCAGAATCGCGAGGAGGCCCTGTATCCTCGTAATAAAGCGCCATTGGACGGCCTTGGGAACATCAGTGTTCCCTATCGAAGACTCGTCTGGCTCCCTAGCTTCCTGGGAAAGACTATGGCGACACCGTCATTGGGAAGGCCCGAGAGTGGGTTGGCTCTCTCCTTTGTCACCCTCTATCAAGTAATCCGAAGAACAAGAGGGGCGAAAGCCAGCGAATGAGAGGTCGAGAGAGGCCTCGCGAGACCATTTTCAAGGTGGAGAGCCCAAATTACTTGGTCCACCAGCAGCTTCCCGCTTCTCTGTTTTCCTGAATTTTCCAGGACGCCTGCTCTGAATTATAATCAGCGGTAGCGACGAGTACGCCCGTTTTACCACCGTATGCTTCTCGTTTTGGAGTTAATCATTTCGGGGATCGGGATCATCGGGCTTCCTCGAGATGAAATACCTCCGATGAATTCGTTCCTTCCGAAAATGTCGTACTGGCTTCCCGACCCTCCTTCACTCGGCAAATATTTGTATTAGAGGACGGGGGAGAGCCTTGCCACGAATTCCAAGAAAGGCGGGCGATATCTGAGGGAAGCCAATGAATGTGGCTTGTACGGAGCGTTATAATCGAAGCAAGAAAACTGGAGGAAGCCATCGAAACTCTATCGATGGAACCCATTTCGTGGTGGACGGGGAACAGAGGTCCGGTTTGAGGCCGGGTATGAAATAACACACCGGTACCATGCACGTGATGGGCATGGCCACCTTAGAAAGACTAAACCGGCTATGCAGTATACGCGTCTCTCTAGTTCGAGTAGTCGAGAAAATAAAGGAGAGATTTAATGCTTATTACTGATTGCTCAATTATCCTCTGGAAGGTACGAGCCGGCTTTAATCTTGGCGAGAAGAGTCGCACATCTTGGGGATAAGAAATGAAAGAGATATCGAGGCCACGAATCATTCGCACTCAACGACGCTCGAAAGACCCTCGTCAGAATGGGCTAGAATGGTCTTTCCGGGCCATTGCCTGATCGGACACGATGTTCCCCTGATGACCGACCGCTTTTAATTGGGTGGAAAGCTGCGATAAGGGACAGCACCGCGTCTCATTACGGAAGGGACGCACCGCCGCTGCCGCCGCCACAGCCGTCGAGAGCCTAGCACTAGCAATCCAGTCGAGGAAATATCCAGCGAGTCCTCTCGAGCGTGCCGACCGAAAAAAAGGACGATGGAAATAAAAATTGGAGCGGATGACGCTAGTGGATGGTGCACGCGTATCTGCCAGGCACACAGTGGAACAACGACTATTAAGCCGCGCGTGATTTCTCGCCGGTGCTCAGCCGGTCTCACGTACACGGGATGGCCAACTTTTAATTAAACGTCGATTGGAATAAAAAATATTCGGGGCGGCTCGCCCGGTTATATTTCCAAGGGGCGATAGCGGCGGCGGCGGCGGTGGCGGCGGCATGGAGCACTCAGTCTCAGAGTGATGAATGCCCCAGCTGCTGATATATTCGCCGAGAGTCGAGAGGTCGATAGAGGCATCGCTGCCACCCCGGACGCCTGCCTCCTCTCCGGGGCCGTCCTCTCTCGTTCGTTCGTTATCGCGGAAAAATTTGGCACCCTGACACGCCACTCTCCGATTAACTATTAAAGTCAATTTGCACTTGAGCCGCACCTCGAGAGGGAGAATGCGAGGAGACGACGCCTCTTGCTCTCCTTTCCACCCCCGAAAAAGACCTCGCAAGAATGCCACCAACGTCGTCGTCTTGGCTTCAAGACGACGACGAGGCATTAAGAACGAGCGTGCGCCACTCGATGATGAATTGGTAATCGATGAACTCCCTAGTGGTCAATTAATCAACGGCATAATCGTCCGGAATCTTTCATAAATCATCGCGACTCGATGGGCCCGGTGCGGTGCACCCTCATCCAATTGGCGGTTTTCAAAATTCATAAGAATCGAGCCTGGCTCCTGGGTGGAAAGGGGGACTTGGAATATCGGGTGAGACTGCCGACGCTTTTCGGGAAGAGAGGGGAGGTAGATATATGGGAGAGACGCGTGACACCCGAGAACTTTCGCGGATTAAGCGCGGCGTACCGAGTTAATTGCATCCCTCGCGCACACACCTTCCACCCTCACTCTTTCACTCTCTCACTCTCACACTTCCTTCTGTACTCTGTCGCTCCGGGGCCTCCGTCTGGCAATCTCTTCTTTATTCGCCGTCCACGGCAAAAGACGGCGATGCCATTTTAGGGCACAATGCGGCGCGAACCTTAGGCGAGGCAGCGCGTGAAAAAGGCTTGAAAAAAGTTAGGCGAATAAAGATGGGACAGAAGAGAGGGACAACCCGGCTGTTCCTGCACTCCTGGTCCTCCTGTCGTTTGAGAAAGGCGGAGCGAAATCCGAGCGAAATAAAGCGTCAAAGCGAACGCCTTTTTCTCCTGCACCAGCCGGAGAGCGGCAGCCACTTCAGCCTGACCTACACGTCCTCCGTTCTTAAGGATCGTGCGCCCTTTGTCGCCCAACGAGCGCCCTCCAACGAGGTTAATTGTTCGAAAAGTAGCCGAGGACTCGGCAGTACGTCTTTACCGCCACTCTTAATCTAACCCGCTTCTATTATTACGGTCTAACTATAAATTATTAACGATCCAAGCATTAACGAGCAAGAGGGTACATATTTGACGGACTATATCAGTAGTAACGATTCCGAATACACGATTATGAAGGTGGAGAAGGTAAGGAGAAACCGGTAACCATTCGAGTGGCTCATTCTCTGTATCGAATCGAGTCAGTATTGACCAACTACTTAACAAAAGCAGAATTAGCTCTTTGAAAATCGATGCAACGCTTTCGTAAGAAGGTCAAGAGTTGGGGGGAATTAAAAGCTCGTGAAAGAACGCGAATCACTAGGATTTTTCGTTCGTCGTATAAAGAACAGTCAGCATCTACAATGAGAAACACAGAGAGAAAGGAGCTGACTTCAATCAAGGAACAGGGCAAATTATTAATTGCTGGCGGTGCGGCACGGCGGGGTTGGTGCTCGCGCGGCAAATAGTAAACAATACGAGGAAACAATTAATTCCCTAGCGCAGCGAGGCGTGCCTTTTAATTAAAAAGTACTTTCGGTCGCAGTGCGCGCGAAAGGAAAGATGCCCGCGCGGGTGTAAACACAAGAACGACTAGCTAATTAAAAAAGATTTAATTCGCCGTTATTATTAGCATTGTTGCTTGCTCGTACCACTGGCCACTTCTTTTCTCCTCTTGTTTTCTTCTTGAAGCCTAAATAATCACGAAAGCCGAAGTGTGACACGTCTGATCTTCCCACCTCGTCCTATACTCGCACCTGCTTGAATAGCTTCTATTTTCTCTTGAACTCTTTATACCCGGCTCACCGGCATTCAAGAAGGGTGTGTGCACACACCTTCAAACGATGGCCTCGAATCCGCAAATTTATTTTTATTTCGCCGTTTAGCCTTATTATATCGAGCCCGTCCTTCTCGCCATTTATATCGTTGGCTCTCGAGACGACGACGAGGACGACGCTAATCCTTTTCTCATCGCATTCCCGTGGCCTCTTAGGCACGCAGGCTACCTTTGTCCTATTCGTTCAATCCTTCTCTGCCGACTGGTACGATGCTTCTCCCCGCCGAGAGAATCCCTCGGGAGAACTAATTCAAGACCATAAAGTTATGAATGGACTACCAAAGTTTATGCAAAGTAAGTCGAGCACGCCTTGCCAAAAGTAAAAAACTGCAAGGTACGTAAGTGGATTTCTGAAATGCGGTCGCCCGAATCTTCCTGTGTAACTGTGTCATTGATCAATAAGTATTCGGATTTGCATAAACATCCGTAGTCGAATAATGAATCATCGAGGAGACGGTAGAAGCTAGTCGACGCGGTTTCCATCAGCATTGCCAATTTATGTTTCATTGTTCCTGCGGCAGAACGAACTATTTATCCGGACGTTCCCCACCCTTGGTGAACTAGCCTGGCTGCTGCTGCTGCTGTTCGCTCCCTTTTCACTGTCCACTATCTGTTCGGTTCGTTCGAGCTACGGCCGATTGTTTCCCGCGAGCACCCTCGTTCTCCTCCTTTCTGTCTCCCTCTGTTTAGAACGCACTCCGGCGCCTGGCTCTCTTTTTCAATCGCGAACAAATAACACACTGCGGGGTAAATGCGCTCCAGCGAGTGTGAGCACTCGAAAGGGTGCGAGAGAGAGAGAGAGATTCGATCGTGGACCAAATGGCATTCGTTAGTAGAAGCTGCGTTGCTTCTGAATTCTCTGCTTCTCCACTTTCTAACGCTCCCTCTCCCTCTCTCTCTTTCTCCCTTCTCACCAATCCTCACTATTTTCTAGTGGAATATCAGTGAATATCGCTCCACCGACTAGTTTTCCTGCTTACCAAACGCATTCGCGCCCTCTTTGCACGGCACTTTTCGAATCTGGCGTTAGTCTCTCTGCGTACTCGAGGCCGAATGCGGCCCGCGCACTTGGCCTCGAGTGCACTTCGTCAGAGGCAGCGATGCACATACGCCAAACATTCTCGAATACGCTGACGGCGAATAAAACCCCGGGGCAGTGAGTGCTGGTTCGAAGGAAACCACTACGAACCACTGCTACGCCGAAGGGAGTGTGAACAGCCGGACGAGCAAAGACATTAAAGGGCTCATAGGCTTTACAGAAACTCTGGGAGACCTACTTTCAGCCGCACACCCGGTCATGTAACGTCAATGTAACGCGCGTTTACTTCACGCGGTAGCAGAACCGAATAAACGAGCGACTCTCCTCCGCTTCTATCTGAAGTTGGGTGCAGCGGAGATTAAGCACCGGTTTCACCCTCCAACGTAGGCGATTGCGGCACACCGGCGAAGAGTCATCTGTAACTGTGCTCGGCGCACCCTTTTGCCACTGTCTGCCGACTGTCAACAGGCAGGCTCTGTATGAAATGGGCGGCAGGGTGCAGGAAATATGATAGACAAGGGTGGCGAGCGTCGCTCGCGTTTGTCCCGTCAGTCTCTCGTCGGTTTCGGGCCCGCTGCCGCCGCTCGACCACTCGCTTATGCAAAAGAGGGTGGCGTTCTCGTCGAAAACACGGCGCCGGCCACCGACGCGCCGCGTCGGTCTGCTTCAAACGGCCGCGCCATTTAACAAGCGGGCACCGACTGCTGCTACTGTCGGTGCCGTTAACCCTTTCGCTGTTTCGTGAACCCATCGACGGGATACGAGATGATGATATACATATATACAGTAGCAGGGACCTGTAACCGAAGGCCTGATTTTTCCGGATCTCATTAGCCGCCCGAATGCACTCACCGCATTGCCATTATACGTGTATGCACGCGTCACCCAACCTCCACCTCCTCCTCCCTGCGCCCACCCGTCGACTCTTCTCCACACGTTGACTGCACTAATTGCGTTTGAAGTAGAAAAAAAGCTCGGCAAATAAAAGCGGGAGGAAAAAAGGTGCGCGCCGCGCGTTTCCGTTCGCGCCTCGTTTACCCTGCCCTGCTAGTGAACCTATACGCGCAAATACACTCACGCACACGTAAGTTTGTATGCCGTGCGCGCCCAGCACAAAGCTGATTGGCGAAATTCCCGCTGCATTAGCGCGAGCACACCCTGAATCACCCCCGTTGATTTTGCGGCTGACTTCAACCCCACACGCGCCGTTTGCCTGTCGACGTTCTGATACACTCGTGATCGCGTTTCGAATCAAAATCGCTCGGCGATGTGTATACGATGTGAAGGACTCGTGGAGGGGTTAAATTGGCGAACTTTACGTACTCCGAAACACGAAAAACTTTCACTCGACTTCGACCTTTCCCTGATTTATTTATTTAATTTTGACGATGTAGAGTGATTGCTTGTGCACCGAAGAGTCGTCATAAAGGAATATTTCTCTATCGAATTACTCTCTCGTTCTCTAATCCACACCCTCTTGAATTCGGAAAGACTCCTGTATTAATTCTGTTTGAGGGAGCGACGGCTTCTTTAAACATCTCGGAGCTTAAACCATCCCTCATCCCGTATGCCGTGCGTCCCATTAAATTTTTCTCATCTTTCCAATACATTTTTCTTTTTTCAGGTGGATTTAGAGCAAAACGCTTCATTGCCGTTAGCTCCCATGGAATGAGCGAGCGCCACTATACGCTTCTACTGCTTTTCGCGAATCCAATGAATTTATTGCAATGTAAATATTTAACGACCAGGTGAATTATAGCTCTCGGCCTAGTGATATAATAAATCGCCGACTATAATGCCTGGATGTTTGCTCGCATAGGGGGGCGCACCAATGTAATAGCTCGGTTAATAATTTCGCGGTCCGAACTTCCTCTCCGCGAACACTCCGCTGCTCCGGTAATTAATTGTTCGCTCCGAACGAGCCGCTACCTATACTATGTATACAACGCATACGTTCCTCTAGTCCCTGAACCTACGACCTACGACCTAGTTTTCCGGGCAACGACCGACTTTCCACACTTGGACGCAGATTTTAAATTACGCCAGCGTCCCTGTCACCAAGTGTTCCAAATCAACTGATAACTTCAGACAGCCATGTCCACCCTTCCAACTAAATTCGCTTCAGCCATCCTCGAAAAGCATTCTCTACGACCTAGTTTTGAAATAAACCGCAAAGTCAGACTTGAATTCATTGTAACTTTGCATAATGAATTGCTTAAAATCGTAAATTTGTTGAAGAAATTTCTAAAGGCAGTCTGTGAAACCGCAGATTTTCTGTGATATTACAAAGTAATGCCAAGCTCTGCAATTTGAAGAGTAAGAGTAGGAGAGGCGGCTGTATATGCCCGTTGATCGATATCTTTTTCGCACGACGGACAGATCACGATGGTAAGAAATGTGCAACTCAGGCAGCAAAGAAGTCGGCTACCGCCGGGAGAAACAGGTTGACGCTGGACTCGCTTCAAATGTGCAAAACACTAGCCAGGAACGCTGGCGCGTCCTCCGTCCTTTCTTTTTCTTCTATATGTTTGCTCGCCAAGTTGCACTGCGGGTCGATGCCCTTCTATCCTTCCCTTCCTACACATTTCTCTTCATACTCCATCATTTCCTGCATTACCTTCGATATTTGCCATTTAATAATGATATCAGCGCATTTATAAATTGGTTTCTCTAAAAGCTTCATAATAGAATGACGAAAACATTCCAATTTCCGTGCATCTACGAAATGTGGAATGCGATTATCTCTGTCCACTACACGAAACCATCGGGATATAAAAACTATTTACTACTAATACATCAACCGCAATTGAATCTGCTTTAAATTGACCAGGGATTTAACATTGATTTCAATGACATTAAAGTTGCTTGGGATATTTTTCATTTCACTTGTACTGCACGAGGAGAGCATCAATCCTAGCAGTACACCACCGGAAACACCTGCTACCATCTCCAGGGGCCAACAAGCGGCCAAACTTGTACTAATCCCTCTCGAAGCCAGTGATATTCGGCTTACGGGTAACATTGGAAGATCGGCCCTGTACACGCGGATTACAGGCGCAACGCACTCTCGTAAACTGGACCGTAAAATGAGCAGCGGTGTCCCCAACCAAGCGGGGAATTTCGGGCGGGCTTTAAAGGAGGAATCCAGTGGCACGATACGCCCGGTAATATACGCCGGAAGTACACTTATCTGCGGAACTCGTTATTCGCCTTATCGCGGATGCAGCCTGTTCGTATATGCTTTGCGAGTATTCGCACGCATCATAATAAAGATTAGCTGGAGAATTCCGGCGGTAAGTGGTGAGCTGATACGCGCGCATCTCGCGCCAATGCACTTACGAATGCGCACTTCGTCTGGAATGGAGCAGCCTTTTATAGGCGAGAACCTTCTCAAGGCTCTAGCTCGTTAGCTCCCTGGCAATTTAAGCCCTCTTTTACTATCGATCGCCTCTAAAGAGGTCCTACCAAACAGGTGCCACTTGCCAATGACTCAGAATGACAGTACTTGTTAAGTGGATCTTCAGTCCGATTAGTACTAAGAAAGTATTTCAGTACTAATTTTCACATATGAAACTTGTGCCAGATTGAAAGGTGTCGTGGGATCGATATCGAGAAGGTAGACGATTTCATTTAATGAAGAAGTCTTATAGATGAATGCTACAGACTCTCCCTACGGGGTTTAAGACTCGATCTCTTTTTAAAGCGTGCTCCCATTCTCAAGTCTGTGGAAATGTAAGTGGCATGGTACCCGAGAG
Source organism: Ectemnius cavifrons (assembly GCA_964023945.1). Classification (NCBI taxonomy): domain Eukaryota; kingdom Metazoa; phylum Arthropoda; class Insecta; order Hymenoptera; family Crabronidae; genus Ectemnius; species Ectemnius cavifrons. The sequence continues at coordinate 6,453,889 of OZ030385.1, read as the reverse complement.
CTATTAAAAGAAGACTAGCTTCAAAGCAGAATTCTAAATATCTCTTTATCTCATAATTCCGCCGAACAACAAAAACCCAATTCAATCGAATTATAAATCGATCGATCACATACTACTTTAATAAATACTTCACGACTAGTATAATGAACAAACACCACATTTCTCCAAACTACAATACATGTTTTACACAGTACGGTTAATTTTCATTTCCTTAATGAAGAGGTCTTTCCAATCGGCGCAATGTAATCGTAGCGCGCGTGTGGTCCAGCGAGTGGATGCTGGGGGAATATACAGGGCACCGTCAGAGAAGATCGACGCGCGTTGTCCATGGCATTCCCGAAAGGCTGGTGCATACCAAGAAGAAAGGGAGAGGAAGCGAGAGAGGAGGCGATTCGCTCCTTTAATTGCGATTTATTACGGGGCACTTGTCTCCTTGGGCTGGTGGAGGGAAGGCGAGATCGCAGCTCGATTTTGGCAGTGAATGTCGTGGCCAGATTTGGTCAGTCACGCGGCTATGGGGCTTCGGGGGCAGCGAGAAGAAGAAGGAAGAAAGGTTCTCGAGGGCACGCAGGGAAGCACGCCGGCCTTATTCTCCTGGTAGGAACACAATGTAACCGGCTTTAATTGCACTGCTCTCCCAGCAGTGCAGGTAACATACCGCTCCTACACTTCTATAGAGCCACTTAAATCCGTGACGATCACGGCCAGTAACGCAACACAAAGCCGCGCCAGCCACTGCCAGTGTCGTGCCCTGTTCTCCGTACATAGGAAAGAGAGAGAGAGAGATAGATAGATAGTAGAGCGGTAAGAGAGCGAGAGAGGGAGAGAGGCTCCGCATCGCGGCCACCAATCTCTCACGATAGAATTAGCCGAAGAACGATAAGTGGCTAACTGTAATTCAATTATCGGTTTAATTATAGATAACTATCGATTCGCGACCACAGCCTCTGCTAAACCTCCTGTAGCCAGCAATCTCTGCCCAACTAGCCAGGCCGAGCACACCCGCTGCCGCCGCTGCTATTCCCTGGCTACTCTAATTCCACGCTCGAGCAAGGATTAAGGCATTCGGGCTGGCGAAATGCAACGAGCTTCGGCGAGGATGCACTCGCTTATTCCGGCGATCTGCTGCATCGCTTGCTCGCGGCTGCTATTGCGGTAATGCGATAATAATTATTAGTGCCCGCTACGCCAGCCGCCAACCATCGCCACTGATAGAGGGTATGAGGTGGTGGTGCTTCTCTCAGTGGCCGATACCGCAACCTGTTCTCTGATTCGCTTATTACCGGTATAAGAAATAGTTGAGATTACTAAATGTGCCACGGAGTAATTAGCTGCTGATTCGTTTCAATAGTCTCTGGGTTTAGGAAGGAATTCTTGGCAGATCTTTGTGATACGAAGATTAAGTTACAAGTACTTCCTGTGGGAAAACTATGGGTATTGACGATTTTTCTATTCAGTAATGATGAGTAAGTATAAAACAGTGCGGTGGGTTCAAGGCTGCACTTAAACTTCGAGAAAAAGTGCAGCCCCTTCCGATGATGATCGGCTTCCCTAATGCACTTTGATTACTAGCCGTACTCTAGAAGCAGTCGCGTACTTAATCAAAAATGATCGCTAATGATTTATTGTGGAGCGCCTTCACTGCCGATTGCAAGGACGCAGGTACAATCGAAACATTGGAGAATGAAGTCCGAAAGACGAAGCGAAGGACGAAGGAAAGAAAAGAGAGCAAAATGAAGTTTTGCATGGTGGGGACTCTCGCAGATAATCTCGCCGTTACGCCCCAGGCGATTTCAAGAAAAAGGGGGAGAGGGAGCGGGGGAAGAGGGCTTTACACACCGGGACTGAGAACCTTACGATTCCATTATCGGCGGCGGATGCTTCGAAAAAGTCCGAGCCATTTGGCCGCTCCCGCCGATAAAGCTTTCCCGGAATTCCTCGCCATTTATTGCGACAATAAATTTGCGGTATTCAAGCGTGCACACGCGAATGCACATATGCACGTGTAGGCGTGTATGGATTGTGTGCTGAATCGTCGTTTGCTAGCACCGGGGACTTCATTGTTTCCACCTTATCGCGCGACAATCCCGCTAAACGTGGCGTCGGTCCCCTTTAACAAAGTTCGCGGGTCACCTATCAGCAGGTAGAGAAAGAGAGAAAGTGAGAGGGGCGGAGAGTGGTGGGATGAGAAAGAGGAGAGTGCATAGCCGTTTTATCACGAGTAATCAATTTCGATGCACTGCATCGACCCTCGAAAATTCAGCGCGGCAAACGAGTGTCCTGGTATTACAGTTGACGGTAAAGTGGGGCCTTGCGTGAACACACACCGCGATGAAGGGATAATCTTTCATTTTGCAACAACGTGTCACGCACGTCACACGCGTCCCGCGCATTCCCTTTGTGCAGGTGCCAAGCTATCGGCTATGTTTGCATAGGAAATTAATGGGAAAGCGATAGCTTCGCGTCCTGCCAATCTCCTCGACATTCGATGACGAATTTCTTTTTTTTCAACCATCTATACATGTTGATATCGTCGGTACTGTCGAGATTATTATTAGTTTCGGACAGTCGCGTGAAACACGAATGGAATACTGATATCTAATTAGAAATGTAATTATATTATATACTTAAACAGATTAGAATCTATAGTTTGCGAGAATTATTTTTGATTTTATAGTTGTGGTAGAAAAGAGTAGCAAATGGAACACGCGAGATTTTCTAAGAACATAATCTTTAATGGAGTGCATGAGTTGCAAGTCGAAAATAGAGGCATCAACTTGCCAGTAAAGCAACCTTTTATGTGCCTTAGGAGTACGATGCAATTCGTTGCACTCGATAACGACGCTCCCGCCACGTTTACGGGAATTCCAATGTGTACACATAGTAGAATCTCTCTCTCAGTTACGAAGCATGTAACCCCCTTCCTTCAAAGATACATACTCCAAGCTCGGCGAATGCGTGTAACGACACGCACTTCTGCCGTGAAAATGTAGTTATGCTTGATCGAGTTCTTAGAGCTCGACGCGAGAGCACCGTCGGTGAGGGAACTTCGTTAACGAAGGGAGGCGCTTGCGTCGTAAGTGCAACTACCATCGCTGCGCAAATGTGACACGAGTACGCGTGAGTTTAAGCGAACATGGGTACTGGAGTATACCGGCATACACGGTCGTTCACGAGTCTTTGACTGCCTCGAGCTATAATGGATATTTTGAAAGGCGATGCTTTGCTACGCGAATGGAAAATGACACCTTCGCAATCAGCAGCCCTGAATTTCTACCGCTTTGCAAAATATAATTGGTAATTAGCCTCTGATTACTCCGGCGTGTAGCCCCATGGCTGCAAACAATTTGTAGGAAATTAATTGAAGCACGGATTCATATTTTCATTTTACATAGCAATTAATTCAAGATACCCTCTACTTAAACTACATCAAATTCCATGGTATTATACGAGAAATTACAAGCGCTCTTCAGATGTAACAACGAGAATCAGAAAAAATTGAGCGTTTATGCCAGAAATACTCTCGAAGCACAGGCAGACGAATATGTATATACTTGAAAGCGACAGTGTACGTGGCAGGAGATGCGCAGAGTACGGTCGTTACTGTAGTTACGTGCGTATCTGTTGAATAGCGAGTGTATCTAGTGGGTGAGGAGGTACTCTCGGTAAATTCGCGAGTCGACGACGATGCCGTCAATGCTCAGATGCGAAGCAATTTAACTGTGAAGTCCCTCGATGCACTCCGCTTCCCTTTTCCCTTCTCCTCACGCGCCTATTTTGCGCTCGCACTGACTGCTTCGTCGAAAGCAAGTTAAAATTAAGTTGCATCCCACTTAAACGAGAGAGTGTGCTGAATCTACCATAATGCGGTCCCTGGAGAAAAGGGGAAGCTTTACTATGGAACGATGTCGTGTTTCGGCATGTTTTTTGCATTGAAGCATTCAATATCAGAGCGACATTCTCTGCAAAGACGCATCGTTATGTATGGAAAGTTTGCATAACCACTTAATTAGTATTGAAAAATATTAAACTCGAAGTCAATAGTACTTTGTTTTTCCCATCACGATTAATGCTCCAGCGCAATTATCCTTCCAATATTGAAAACAGAATTCACTCCTAAATAAATAAACTGTATATAGATTGTTACGCTTTCAGGAAAATAATCGTTATCGAAGTTCCAAGTGGAATTGAGCAAAATTAAAGCAGCTCTATCCCAATAACGATGTTCACTCGTTAATGACCGTCGCTATAATGGGGCTCCTTGACCTGATCCCGGTATATACACGCGGACCTTTTAGTCCTCATAAATTTAAGCACGAAAAAACCAACAAAATACTTACAATCCAATGACGCGTGTCCACGGTTGATCGTGGAACGTTTGCGCGTTCAATAACTCGGGCGTAAAAATAATGCGGAGGTCAAAAACCTACTGGTTGGCGAGAGAAGGAGAGAAAGAGGAAAGCAGAGACAAAATAAGAGAGTGAGAGAAAGAGAGGAAGGAGAGTATAGGACTGTATCGGAATTCCCGGTTCAGCTGCGGCTGTGCTCCCGCGACATTTATTTCGTCCGGCTAAATAGTTTACGACAGAAAAAGCGGCGTAAGGGAAGAAGCGCGCGTTCGTACAGCGTGCACGGGATTCTTGTAATCCATGCATACCTCGGCCACGAGGAAATTAATGTGGAAACAGGCTGTCACGCGACAGAAAGAGAGACTCGCGCGCTCGCTAAATTAATGTAGGTGACGCGCGCGCGCCCGGCTTATAATCTGATCCTACGTTTTGCATCTCCCCGCCTCACCACTCTCGCTCACTCTTTTTCTGCCTCTTCTTCCCTCTCTGTCTCATACTGCCCATTCAAAGCCGCATGCGTTTCCACATGTGTCTCTCCCGTGCACTTTTTTCAGAGAAACGCGGTAGGAACAGCCGGTGGAACTGATAAGGATTATTTGCTGGATTCGTCGCGCGAACCATACCTCTTGAATCGCCCACCCCTTTCGTACTTTTGGCCTGCTGTGTCGGAATGTACTTGATTTAGCTTCGTATTCTCTTCGGTTTCGATTTATATTAAGATACCACTGCGCATTGAAAGGAACATTTTAACTCTGCCGGAGTTACCATTCTTTAATAATTGCAAATTATTAGCGACTCAAGCTTTTTTCGTTCTTCAAATCTGAATGATTAGTTCGTTATTAGTGGATACTCCATATTATAATATTACGGTGTATGGCTGAGATTATCTACCCAAAGCGCCACGTTTCCATGACAGCGTCTTCCTTGTGTGGGGCGCGTGCTCCACGCATTTCATATCGATTAATATCTACCAAGCGAGTGAGTATTAGGCAGAGGAGGAGGCATAAATAATGCTACATCAGGATGAAGCCGAGAAGGATTGTGCTAGTGAGGGAAAATGGAACAGAGGGAATGAGAAGTGGAGCTAACAGTGAATTTACCGCGATATTGGAGGAGCACCGCTACCACGGCCAAGCACTCCACGGTATCTGAATTATTTCGGGGGAGGCAGAGAGAGCACCGCTCCCCTTGCTTGACGGGGGGAAAATTAAACAAAGTATTGTGCGCTCGACGGCAATCTCACCGTGACAAAGGAGCCGCGCTTAACCCGTGCAATAAGCACTTTTTACGCTGCAGCGATTTCTCCCGCGGCCTCCCGCTGGCGCACTTTGTCCCGACGATGACGAGGACGAACGACGAGTTTAAGAGGGCGGATCTACGAGAGAGCACAGTGCTCTTGTCGGGCTTACCGCCCTGGAATTCCGTAGTCTGTATCGCATAGCTTCCGATATATCGATGCCAAGGCACTGTGGGGTGGAAAGAGAAGGAGTGACGGAAGAGAATGCAGAAGCCTCGGCGCGTATCGAGGCTCACGTAATTTACTATAATATTTTGCCGAAGCGCTTTACACTTCCGCGAGCAGGCAGAGAGTCACCGCAGAGCAGTACTGAGAGAAAGGGAGAGAGAAAGAGGGAGGGAAGGAAGGAGAGCAGGGCCCAGACAGGCATTTACAAAGCGGTTTAACAAAGTTCCGCCCCGAAGAAGAAACTCCGGTTTAATTTGGCGCGCATTAATGCGCCTCGCAAACTTCCACGGCGAGTTCAGCATCCGCGAGCTTCGCTCTCACTCTCTCTCTCCCTTTCTCTATCTCTCTCTCCTGTTCGGTTCAACTAATTCCCTCTTTCACATCACCAGCAACGAGCGGTAGAAGGGCAATGCAACGGGTTTCGCCTCGCTTTTTCCTGTGATAGAAGAGACCTGCTATTTTTTTTTGCGCGTGTGTAAAGTAGAATAGCGATAACTGTACTTTAAATCGATGGACCGTTCACGAGCCGATGCAATGTCTAGAAAATGATAGCGGCATCTCTGAGATTGGACGCGACGAGCTGTGACTCAAACGGGATGCTAACGCTCGCCGACAGCATAATCCGCATCTGCTTCGGCACCTATCAATAACGGGAGGGGCTGATCGAAAGGAATGCCGGGCTCAGCACGTGGGGCTATGACGGGCAACTACTCCACCGACTGCTTCCAGGGAGATTTGAGGCGGGAGAAGTGCAGGGGGCAGCGGCAGCTTTTGCGGAGAAACCTTGTGGGAAAAGGGCTGGCGCACATGTCACACTCCCTCCGCTTTCTCTCTTTGAGGGTTCGAGTCAGTCAACTTGGCAAAAAGGCCTGGTGCTCGCTCGTATGAATGTTAACGAGAGCATGATCGGCAAAGTGACGCGGGCGTACGACAGGGAAGAGGAAGTCGCGCGGAGAATGCCAGTGGCAGCCAAGGGGCCGATCACGAGGGTGGAGGGTGGAAGGTGGACGGCCCGGAATAGGAAACGATTTCAAGTGTCTCGACTGCTCTCCGTCGGACAGGAAAACTGGCAGGAAACGGGTCAAGAGCGTGGAAGAAAGCGGCACGAGTGGTAAGCAAGAAACTTCAGCCGGTACGGGAACGGGAAACGTGGGAAGCAAGAGTTCCCGGTGGAAACGAGGGAGAAAGCGAGCTCCGGAACGAACTAGTACGAGAGAAAGAAAGGGGTGCTGTTGTGAGAGAAAGAGCGGGGGTGTAAGAAAAGCACGAGCGAAACCGAAGCCGCTCTGCATTAGCCGGGAACAACGGAGCGATCGCGCGAGATCTGCCCTGGAAGCAGAGAGAAAAGTCGTTTTATTACCGCGAGCTATTTTACCCCAATGTGCGCGCTTCGTGCGTCTTAATAAAGCCCTACTGATTCCCTCTGCCTTCTCTCATCGACTACTTCCACCTTCCTGCCAAGCACAACCCCCCTTTCATGACAGCCGCTTTCCACTGAAAGCCACCCTTCACCCCTTCCCTTCCTTCCATTCTTCTGTACTTTTTCAGCAACAGCATTTTCTCTTTTTCATGCCCCGGAAGCAGCTAAAACCAGCTGAAGACACTCGAGTGTAAAATTACGTAAATATACATAATATAATATGCGAAGAAATTTCTTCGATTTTCGCACGATTCTCATGCAAAGGGTTACGTTGACTTCTATTCCAAGTGTGTAATACTTGATGGTCACGATGAGGTTGTACAAAGCCTCGAAGATGAATCTCGATGATGCTTCTTGCGAGACGAAGGAAGAAGAACGGGACGTCACACGGTGACTCTGGATGGGATGTCCTCTCGCGATGTGCTTGGAGGCACGGCTTATTCCCGAGTTGTTTTTCACGGGGCCAGGCTGAAAGATTGCCGCCACTACGAAATCGGAAATCGATTACGCCGCCTGAATGCGGAAAGGGGTGACGCGCTCGCTATAAGGAGAGAAACTGATGGGCGCTCGCCTCGAAAGACACTGCTCGGATACCTTCTATCCAGCCCTCTGAAGAATCGACCTTTGCCAACACGTCAACTTGCTGACAGGCATTCGTAAATTTTATGATATTGCCGCTACCAATAACTTACTGATGAAAGGTATGCGGAAAATATGATGTAAGAATTTATGAGTGATTCAAGTCATGGAGAATCACATGTTTTCCTCATTACTCCACTCTGACAAGCTTGGGATCGAGCAGCGAAGATGATATACTGATCTCTGACCCTCTCCCATTCATTCGTATTCGGTTCTCTAGAAAAATAAGCCATCTCTTCTCAATTTGTATGGGAAACTCGTCATTTACGAGATACAGTAGGCGGCTGGTAACAGTCGGAGCAAATTAACAGACTTATCAAACAGCGCCCGCACGATCGTTCTATCAATCGTCATACTCTTATCGACCTACATGACCCACTGACATTATCACTGTCTTTTGATATCTCTGCTAACCGCTTAAGCTTCGTACTTCGAATATCTCTCGAGACAGTCGTTCAAGCATCTAGGAAAACGAAAGATTTTCAATCGACTTAAAAAAGTAAAAGGTCGACGACGCGAATAGAAACTGGGTTTAGCCAGGGATGCGACTAGTGGGAAGTAATTTTTCGGACTGAGCTTTCGAGAACTGGGTCACGTACGCCGGAAGTAAACGTCACGGGAATTAAAAGCCCAAACCGCAGTGGGAAACCCGGCTTGTCGAAGAGGAGCGACCAACTGAAGTTTCGTTTCCAGTAACCACCCTCGCACACACACACAAACACACACATACACACACAGTTGTTCTGCGCTCTCTTTCTCTCCGATTCTTTCTGACTGAAATGGAAAATAGTGGCTGGAAACACCGCCAGACGCCGAGAGAAGATCGCGGCAATCTCTTATTTTCCGCGCGACCGATCCATTCGGTGCGAATTGGAAAACGCGAGCGGCAAGAGAACGAAGTTCCTCTTCCTCTTCCACCCCAGGCTGGCGCATGGACGCAGCGGGAAGCAGGAACGGACTAGAACGAAAGAAACGGCTGGCTGCCGAAGGAGGTCGCACCGAATTGCGGAGTTTACGCGGCTAGAAGAGCGTCGGTGGGGTAGCCCGGGCTGGAATTTTATTTGCTTGCTTTCCATTGTGTTCCAAGCTGCACACCAACACAATTGGAAACCATCAGTGCTGCTGGTGGAATCCTTGTACCTCCACTGACGCGCTATCATGTTCGCATTAAGAATGAAAGTACTCGGTGCTGTTCTATCCTAACTATTCTAGTACACCCTGTTATTAATACACCTCTATTACAAAAGATCTTCCTCTACTTTCACTAAAATGTCCAGGAAGCAGGGAAAAACTAATTCCGAACTTACCGTGAGTAAGTTAATGCTCTCGAGGCCCTTTAAACTTTCTAATTACTGCTACTTTCCCACGCTTAAGCATCCGCCGCCATTTGTAATTAAAGTAACGGTCTTGAAGAGTAATATAAAGTGAAAATGATAAAATCACCAATCCTAATCATATTCAAATCATTTTTAACTCCACCGCGTTTCAATTGCTATTAATCTTTCAGTACTAAACAACCCCCATCATTGATGGCTTCGTTAAACTCTCAGGGATGTTATGAGAAGGTACATTTAAACTGAAGATTCGTTTCCCAAGTTAGTAGGCAAGAAATTACCTCAATCTAAGAAAGGAAGGAGCTCAGAATTCCACAGCGGGTGAAAGAAGTAGGCAGTGGATAAGGGGTGTGAAAGGGGTGAGCGGAGTGTCGGTGGCGGGTGAATTCGATGGAGCAGCTAAATTTAAGTGCGGGTCATCCAGTCTGAACAGACGAACGCGTTCGGACTCATTGAGCCGGTTGGAGCATTGGGGGGTTGTCGGAGCTCGTCGGGAAAAAGAGGGTCCACCGCAGCTTGTAATATTCGTTCGCACGTGATTGGGAATCTGATTAGTCACGTTGGCTGCGAGCAAGGAATAATGCGGAAAGGGCGCTCGTCCTTTTCGCATTGGTGCCGCCGGCATCGATCGCTGCCAGCTCGGTGCCAGCTCGGGCTACGTGAATCAAAGCGTACGAATTATGCATAGGTCGACAAAGAGCAACCATCTCGTGCTTAACCGGGCCGAAAACTCGCCAGGAATTAATGATAGCAGTGGCAAGTAGACGCGGGAGAGAAAGCAGTTGAGCGAGGGAAATAAAGGGCCGAATTGAAGACGGTGAAAAGACTGCTTCTCGCAACCAACCACTGGGAAGACGAACGCAATCGGATGGCAGAAGCGGTAAGGAAGAAGTGGAACTGGACGACAGAGAGCACGAAGGAACCAGAAGGAGAACCGGTGGAAGAGAAACAAGCGGCAAAAGCGGGGTAATGCGCAGTAAATTGGGACCACCGTATGTTACCGATGTACCACAAATCTTCGAGGGCTGAGTGCGCGCCGGATACGCGTTAGCTTCGCTGAAGAGGAGAAGAAGAGAAACTTCACGTCGTGGGGGCGAGAGCTTGTTTGGCTGGTCATTGTCGAGATTGCTAAGGCGTCACGCGAAATCCCCAAGCTTTTTCAGAGATTAGCTTCATCGTCGTAATAATTCGAACAAATAAGTACCGCGACAATATGACAATAATCATTTCCATTTCAAATTCGACAAAGTTCTATATACTTATTTCTGAAGATCCAATGAGAATTAGAAATGGATGAACCAAGAAGCATCTGAATTGCCAATGGAAGTCCATCGAATCTCGACTATAATTATTAATAAGGATTTATCAATTACTTTCTCAAAAATTTGAGATTCCCTACTTGACAAAACAGAGAGCGAGGAAAACGCGATCGAGAACCAATGTCACGGCCGCAAATGACCTGTGTCTTTCTCGAGACGCAGTAAATTCGCGTGCGATTATGTTTTACCCATTATCGTGCGATCAAACCGCGAAGAAACAATCAAGTCCATGCTGCGTTCGGCAGATAATTAAAGATGGATTACACCTGCGAGTAAATAATGGAACGAAATAAGTGCTACTCTCTCTCTCTTTCTCTCTGGAAATCTCTCGCTGGAACGAAGAAGCGTGAGAAATTTTTCATCGCTCTGCGTACGTCCTGTTTATCTCTGGGCTGATTGGAAAGATCATTGGTCAAGGGATCTGAGACCTGTCGAGCGAAGGTCGCCGATAATCGAGGTGCACTTTGTAATCGAAGAGTGTCCACGCTGCTGATTACCCGGAATATTGCACCGAGCGTCTACAGTTGGATTACCGATCTATCCTGTATAAATATTAATTGCTCTCGAGTGGAAGAGAGGAGGGGAAGAACGAGCCGCGTGTACTCGGCCGTAAATTGCTCGGCGGAACCACCCCCTTTAGTGGGCGCCTATAAATCTCCGCTCTTCTCTCCTCGGAGAGCGAAAGAGATGGACCCAGCCAAGCCGAGAGAGCATCGGGCGAGATCTCAGATGAAGGTGTACACCTTCCTTCACAGACAGAGAGATGAACGGACGGACAAACGAAGAGACACGCGGGGGAGAGACAGAGTAAGAGAGAACGAGGGAGATGTACAGGGAGAGAAAGGGTTCGCTGTGTCCCAGGTGGTCCACAGCTGCAAAGAGTATTTCTCCTCCGCAGTGAGACACACACCGCGAACTGTCCTGAGTAAACTTCTATTCTGCTTTCGATCCGGTGTCTGCCAGAAATATATATCTCTGATTTAGAACTGCTTCTTCAAGCATCTAATCTTGGAACAGTGATTCAGAAGACGAATGGAACGAATTAAGAATAAGCCGAATAGAAACCTGACTTATACCGGAGATTTAGTCGACAATATTTAATTAGGGTTGCATTAAAACGATCTTCCCTGTCCTACTCCTGCGCATATTAAACTCTTACATCCGTCTACCCTTTCTCTCGTTGTCGCGCCATCATCTGTCTTGTATTCCCTACTGTTTCGTGATTCTAGCACGCCTAACTACGTACACCTACTATGTACATACGACTTGCATGACTTTCCAGGGGGGTGGAAATCCGCGCGCTCTCGTGGAGACGTTGGATCATACGGGACGAGGAATAAAGCGTAAGGAAAAGGGCAGAATAGCGGAAAGAGGAGGATGGAGGAACACGTCGAAGGACGGTTGCTGCGTGGATTGGAGTTGCCGGAGTGTGTGGCAATCGTGGAGTAATCGAGAAAGAGGGAGAAACACAGATATACAGACTCTCTCTCATTCGATCCTTGGAGTAAGGCCGCGCACCTTTCACGCAAGGTCTCTTCCTCAACCCTTCTGAACTTGGTGAAATCGCTCTTGAGACTGGTGCTCGTTAATGCTCCTTCTGCTCGGAAGCGTGTATGTAACGCGGCTGATCTCTCCTAAACCACGCGTAGAGGCAGTCTCCGGGCTAAGGGTTAAACCCTCTCGTCGCCACTCAAATTTCTGCTACCTTCCAGGGCAAGCAAGCTCGAGCCCTCCTTCCTATTACCGGTGGAGAGAACCGTAAGGCCGTGAGGGCGAATAGTCGAATATAATTGAAAGCGCACGGATGCTGTAGGTATAACGACGCCGTATGATTGTCCACGGGAGATGTTTGCCTTGGAAGTATGAGTGTGCCTTATGGATAAGACAGGCTGCTGACTTCCCGAAAGCTAATAGTCGAAAGGGGCAGAAGCGGATGAGTGCGGACCCTGACACTGCCGGTTGTAAGGCGACTTCGTACGGGAGGTATTTCCTAAATCAATTAGCAAGAGAGTAAGGTAATTTTCGGTCGGATCTTGCGTACACAACGGCAGCGCGCGAACACACGTAGAGGTTTCGAAAGTCAAACTCGGTCAGCTAGCCAGCAGCCGTCCTCTCATCCATTTGGTAAGGGGCTTTTCTGGTAGATGCTGGAGAAGGAGGAGAAGTGGGAGACGTGGGAGGAGAAAGAGAAGGGCTAAAGGGACGATCTTGAGCCGCGAGGCTACAAGTACAACCAAGCTGGTGTGTACACATGCTCGGCTATTTCCATCCTCCTTATTAAACACGGCGTGTTTGCCCTCCGATAAATGTTTCAACGGTGCCAGCCCCAACTGCGGTCGAGACCCGGCCGGATATGTACCACGTCCTGCCCGGACTTTCCTACTGACTTGACCACTACGCCCACCCCAATGCGAGCCGGTGCTTCGTGTCCATCCCACCGTCATTATGATCCCCCGAAACGTGTCATCACTCCCCGGCTGTTGCCGAGATTCCTATCACTGCTGACCGGCAGCCAATTCCACTCTGTTGGAAACACTAATGATGATGTACCGAAAAACAGAACGAGCCACTAAAATTTTAACCAAGTACCACGCGAACGAACGAAACGCTCCCCGGTTATAATTCATTCTGTTTTAATATAGTTTGGTGATAAACCCTACATTTTTTTCCCCGCAGCTTTTCTGAAACTTCCCACGGCTAAACTAGATGACACAATTCCCGAGTGTACCGTCGACTACTTTCGTTATTTGTCATTTCCCAAAAATGAAAGATGAATTTAATATAATTGAAAGAGGAGAAAAAATCTTTTTCGCCATGTTTAGTGGTGGATAAGTTAGGCGCGCGCAGGGCATAAATATGCGCGAGCAATTCCACAGCGCGGTGTCGTCGGAGCGCTTAATTGGCGCAACAGCCCGCGGTGTTAGCCTGCTGCAGGAGCTGGTTAGCCTGCTGAAATCGTAAATACACTTCCTCACTCACCTATATTTCGCGTGGCGACCGTGCAGCCGCTGGTTAGGAGCCATGCAAGCACCAGGCCACCAAGTAGACCTTTCCGTCGACCCTTGCGGCACTCCATCGTGAAGTTCCGTGCTCCGACTACGCCTGCAACCAGAAGAAACAGGCCTTGCTTAGAGGGAGAAAATATTTCAACAATCCTGGCAACCGTCTGAACACCAACAACAGTACTGGCGATACTGCCACTACCGGGAGTATTTAATAAAACTCCAACCCTACCTGCATGCAAATGGTGTTCAAGACAGAGTTCTATAAACTAAAAGTTGTCAGATAAATATAATGTTTCTGATACGCATTGAACTAAATATACAAGATATTCTCGAGAACCTCCACTTTTAAGTAATGTGCAATAATGAATGTACACTCTTGACTAATGGGAGTTCCGTTCACTATTGAATCAAGAGTGCCACTTTAAGTCTGAGGATTTACTCGAATATCCAAGCCCGTCCATTGGACATTCAAATTTCTGACTCTCCCTATTCATGGACGATTTCTTTTCAGCTTTGTGGACATGTGTAAGAGCCCCTGAAACCCGTCCAACTTCGGATCATCCCATACCCCTGGCATGTATTTACCCATCCAAGGCACGATATGTTTTTTCCTCGGAGGATCCAGATATCCAACGCGTCGGTCCGTTTGTCGCGTGGAATTACGCAGAGAAAAACCTGTTATCTGTACGATTTGGCTAAGCCGCGTTGGAGCACCTGTTCTCCGAAAGGCTCACAACACTCTCGACAGGATTCGGGCGTCCGCATTTTTTCGAGTTCCACGTGCGTCAACCAAAGCTGCTTCTCACTTGCCCGCCGTTTTTCCGTCGGTTTCGCTTCCCGTCTTTTTCAATCTTCCTTTTTCCCTCTCTCTCTTTCTTTCTCTCCCAGAGGAGAAGCGCTTTTTTATCGGTAAACCCAACTGGGCCGGTGTGCTTCCGCAAAATTCCAGCGTGAGCGGCGCCCTCGCAAAATGCGGGCTATTGTCAGTAAACACTATAAATCAACTTAATTCACGGGCCGAATAAACCGGACGGCAAGTGAAGCGGGGTGGAGCGCGGCTGATGGTGGGAATGTTGGTGGTGGGTTGCCGGTGCAATGGATGCGAAGAGAGCGAGTGCATCGGTGAATGTGGGTTAACGAAGGCAAAAAAGGAAAACAGTTTTCGCATCAGCGTTTCGGACGTTTACCGGGCGCCGCACAATGGCGATCCCACCGAATGAAAACATCCTACTCGATGCTACTGCTGCTGCTGCTGCTGGCGTACTACAGCTGGCAGTAGAGAAAGAGGGAAAGAGTAACCCAGACCGAGAGTGCTAGAGGAGGAAAAATAGCACGGCCGGAGGAGACTAGCGATGGAAAGAGGAAGGTACAACAAGAGAAAGGCAGAGGAACCGAGGGAGCAAGCAATGGAAAAAAGGGATTGGGAAAACAGAACTTGCGAAATAGAACATGCCAACACGCCAATCCTATCTCTCTCTCTTTCTACGTTACTTCGTCGTTAAGCCGAATCGTCCGAATCCCTCAAGCATTTACCAGCTCCCCAGTGCACACTAACCCAGTCCATGCCTTAACTCTCTTGCCGCGTGCCACTTAATACGAAAACACTTCAAATACGAATTCCAATTGAAGCGAGGGGCACGAACGACACACATATGCCCGGGGAAAAGTTCACTCGAGTGCGGGTGGGATGCACTTGATGCTAGTGCGGGCCAGAGGTCGCTCGTGTAGGTATGGCAATCGGCGAGAAGCGTTCAAAGGGACTAACGACCGAGAATCTGGAGCACTGCCAATGCCAGTGTCCATTCGATGCGAGTGGACGGGCGGGTGGGCGTGCGCGGATCTGCAGCGTGGATTTTTCTAACGAGTCTAATTAAGTCGTGCCAGCCCGGCAGCATCCTCCAGCAATTTTCGCGCACTCGGCTCCTCCTACAGAGCAGTGTCGCACGCAGTGTCCGGACAGAACGACATTGCGAGGGTCCAGCAGCAGGATCCCCGGTTCTCTCTTCTCGTTATCGTCGGCATTCAATAGCCCTTTAAATAGAGGCGGGCCATGTAGTGGAAGGGATAAGGGAGGAGGGAGGAGGGAGGGCAAAGCGTGGGGGGCAATCGCGTATTGCCAGTGGACGTGATTATCGCGGTAACATCTGTAAACCGCGCAGTGAGTAACAATGATAATTGAACGCGCTGCTGTTGCTGCTCGGAGACCTGCTGCCCGCACGCTCCGAGGGCGGTTGGTGCAGCCGAACACACGCCTGTGTTTGTACTACCTGCGTTCATTCGTTCGTTCGGCGCACCTGTGGTGAGTGTGTGCGAGCCATTGCTAGCTAGGCAATGGCTACACGCGAGATCTGCCCTTGCGAGCACAGGCGCGCACGTCTGAGCGGCGCATTACGCATAATTAATCCGATGATGCTATCTCTTCTAACCTTGTATCTGCACGTTCATCGCGTGAATAGAATCGGCCGAGCACGATTCTCCTTTCATCGATGCTACGATCCGCCGCCTCCTCCCGAACCCTACTCACCCTCTCGCACGCTCTTTCCTCCCCGCCACTCCTTTTACCCTCCTTCTAATCGTAAGGCTGCGCGAGCAGAGAGAGAGAGAGCTGAGCGAGCTGCCCTTGCACTCGCCCGTGTCCTCTTTGTCGTATCTACGTAACTCTCGCCTTTCCGCTTATACATTAGACCTAGTTCCCTTTGTATTTCTGCCCCTTGTGCTCTCCTCTCTGTATACGCTTCTTGCGTTATTCCCTAGCTCTGCAACCCTACTTTCTATCCTGTATATCCCCTCTTCTTTCACTCTACCACGGTCTCGCGGCATCTCTTACTTTCCGTCTCTCTGGCTCTGTGCGCCTTTGCATCATTGCTCGCGAGGCATGCTTCCATTATGTTTGCCTCTCGAGTTAGCTACCTTGTCCAACCTCTCTCGGGATCTGGCCTACATTTAGGATTTTAAACTCGCTACTACTGCGTCGCGACGCTGCTACTAACCCTTTGACACCTCGCGCCTTTCCTCCTCCTACGTCCTCCCTCTTTCTCCGTTTCTCTTATACCAGAATGCTCCTTTTATTTATGTGGATTCGTTAGTCCCAATGGATTCGACGGGTGATTTCGAGCGCACTATTTTCTCGTAATTTCCCCGAGGAAGATCTTCCCACGCTGATTACAACGGGACTACTCCTCAATACGAGCGGCGTTTGTGCGCGCGAGAGATGCAATCGGTAGGCGCGCATTACCGATATTGAGGATCGGAAGTATCTGGATGGAAATCCACTCGGCGAATTTAATGCCCGAATAATCTCCGACCGCCAATGAAGCCAGCGCATCCTTATGGATAACCAATTAATTACTGTTCCACAGGAGAGAACCTGTGAAAATGGAGAGGGAAGAGCGCTCTGCCGCTGTCGGCACAATTTCACCGGGATGAAAAATACAAACGGTCATTAAAATTCGCCCGGGCTAAACCGATGCACTCGGTACGGGAAACATTCGTATAGCAGGGCTTAATGAGACTCGAGCTCATAAAGCGAAGCTCGCTCGCCATTAGATCTCGATTCCACCGGCCATAGATCTGCCTCGATTCCCACGCATGCTAATTCTTATTCCTGTGGGAGTACGGAAGATCGAGTTTAAGGAAGCAGTGCGTTTACCCTCGGCCGCGATAATTGCGATAAGCAAGCTCGATGACACAAAGCCTGATTCGCATCTGGGAAGTGCAGAGAGCACACACTGAGTAATACATAGGGGCGGTAGAACGGTAGGGAAGTGGGGCGGCTAAAGAAGAGGCAGCAAAGAGTGGAGGAGCTGGTGGCTTGAGAATGCCGAAGGCGCGCGCGCGCGGATGCTCGATACAATTGGATGGCGAACGCAACGCCGTAATCTCTCGGTCCAGCGACTTTTTCCGGCCGGTCAATGCGATTCCCAGGAAATCGCTTGGACCGGCAGACTCGTCGAGCAAATTTTTGAAGATCGCCAATCGTGGCGGGGTATACTCGAGAAGAGCTACTCTCCTCGTACTTTCCTGGTGGAGGTATTACTTGCCATCGGGAGGAGGAGGAAGAAGAGGGCGACGAGGATGTGGGTTCCACCAGACTTGCCACGAGAAATTCTAAGAATCCACGATTATCTATCGCCGCGTATCATCGTTCTTTTTCTACCCTCTCTCTCTCTCTCTCTCGCACTCTCTTTCACCCTTACTCGCCAGTGGTGATTCGAAGCACTGATCCAACAGTCGATCCGCTTGCCGAGATTTGCGGGATTCGCGCTGTATTATGCAATTCTATGGCCGCTGGTAAAGAGGAGCACGATGGAGGCGGATCGGGTGCGGCATATTTGCGATGCGTGGCTCTCTGTTAAAGCCGGAAAAGCGAGACTCCGCCGGAGCGCGGATGGTGAGCGCGCACCGTCGAGGAGATGGGTCGCGTATTGCACCGCTTGGATTCACTGAATGCACGGAATAAGTTCAGCGCGAACGAGAGAGGAAGCTGCGAGTGTAGCATTATTAAAATACCGAGCGTCAAAGTGATCGAAATAATGCGAATACTCCGAGTGCCTCTGACCGATCAGGCACTTAAAATCATTTCGATGCTTCTCCGCTCGAGTGTGTATCCCACCGCCCCGCATTCGATTGACTCCGCCAACGATTCCGAGGCTCGCGGCCATCATCGTGGCCTCGATAAATCGCGATCGTTCGATATATCGGGGCTACGAAGAGAATCCAGTGGGTGAAAAGCTCTCCAACACCGACAGCGTGGGCTAACTGGCCAGTCGGGCCGAAATTATTTGCTGAGAATCGCATTATCGAATCGGCCTGGACATCGAGCACATTGCCATTCTCATACACACACACATATATACAGGCGGCACACACTTCTGGTGCTAGTGGAGGCCACCAACAGCTTTCAATTTTACAACCAGCCGCATTTTAATGCGGCCACGGAAACCAGATCGGCGGCGATTTCACCCTCCCACGCAATTAAAAATAATTGCATATTCGCGTGCCGAGCTTACCACCGCCGACATCGTCCCCCGCTCGAGGTTTCCAACGGTTAGCGACGATTAGAAGAGAGCTCGTTCGCACCGTTCTTTGCCCACGTAATTGTCGATTAACCCCCCCGGCTCCTTTGTCTACGAGCTTCTGCAGGTCCAATCCATGTACGTTATTCCACCTACTAGCTGAATACCATTAACGGTTTTATACTAAGTTCCAATAGCCAACCGGGCAGCCGACTAATTTTAAAATCGAACGTAAGGGAAATTCAAGAGAAACTCTCTTACATTCTCTTTCTATCGGATACCAAAGTTAAGTCTTACAAATGTCTCTTTCGAAAACTACAAAATACAACTGAACTCTATTATTTCCTATGCGATCCAAGAAGAAGAAAAAACTCGTATTCGTGACCTTTGCAATTAAATCCAATTCGTATTTGACCCCGGGATGTGGCTAGACGACTGAGAGAGGGCAAAAGAAAAGACAGGGCTGGCCTCAAGTTGGTACGTGTGTACCTCTCCTCGTTGGAGTCGCGGTGCTCGGCAATTACCTAACGACGCTTCTATCTATCTAGTAGAAGATCCCTCTCCGCATTTCCTGTCTCATCACGCGCCCGCCTTTTTTTCACCTAGCTTCCCTCTAGTGTGGTACACTTATAACCGTTGGTGCTCTCGACGACGACGTCGCGTGGTATACGCCTATGTACACCGGGACGCAGTGAGAGAGAAAGAGGGAAAGCTCATGGGAAAAAGATAGAGGGAAACTGGCGCATTAGTTTTGCCCTCCTTGACGCGAATATGAAACGGGCGTCTTTCCGTCAACGTGGAAGAAGAGTGCCTCGACATTTCCCGCCGCTCCTCGCCTCTTGCCAAGCCTTCTGCACTTGGGAAACGCGCCTGCATCAGCCTGCTGCACATAAATATACGCGCAGACGAGTACGTGTAGACGATGAACTACCCTCGCGGACACACCTCTCCAGACGTATCTACGTGTGTGTGTGTGTGAGGGTGGGTGTGCATGAAATCCAAGCTAGTTCCGCGAGATATGCGCGTGCACTGCGGCGGAAAGCTGCGAGGACAATTGGGAACGGGGTCACGTCGGCAAACAAGATGGAGTGGAATAAAAGACGCCAAGGAGAGAGGCACCGCGGCTAAATTTCATTTCGATCCCCACCACACATACACACACATAGACATACATACATATACACAGACTTATTTCGTTGAAGCCGCTGCAATCGCGATCGAGTTGATCTTTCGGGATTTTACACTTTAACCGCTGGCAATAGGCAGCCTTTATTGAATAGAGAATTCTCGATTGGCTGGACTTCGAAATTCGGGGACTAGTCTAGGAGCGATGAATGTTTATTTAGTTTAAATTAAAGTTCGTGTCTACACTCCGGTTAAACAGATCGACGTGAGAGGAGGAACGGAGGGAAAAGCAGCGGTGAAATCGGTTGCTCGAGTCTCGCGCACAGTCTCCCCTCGGCGACGTACCAGAGAACTACAAGCTCTTGCATTTTAAGAGCGCAAGCTTTCGAGAATAAAAACACAGAGGCCACGAGATTCTCTTGCCGGCGGGGAAGAGAAAAGTCCAATGAGAGATTGAGAGAGCAGTTTGCTGCGTAAGTTGCGGGTGAGGAAGAGCTGGAGATGTCAACTAAGGCGAGTAAGAGAGAAAGAGATAGAGGGTTCAGGAAGGAGCAGGAAAAGGGGGTGGCGATACAGCGCGCGGCATTTGAGTGGCACGGCGGAAGCGACGCGACGGAATTTCAGAAATTGCGCTCGACATTTTCGACGCTGCAGAAGCACAGTGGCTGCGATCCTCTGTGTTGCAGACTTACACTTCCTTCCTTCTTCACCCTGCACTCTTGTTCTCAAGCTCTCCTACCATTTCCCTCTGTGTCTAGAGCATCTCTCCCCGCCTCCTCTTTCTCGTGACGCCGACACTAGACATTGTTCTAGGAAGCGTGCGATCGACACGCCTGGAGCAATCGCGGCGCCGGGTATTTTGACAAATTCCCCTTTCGAGAACCGCCAAGCTTCCCTCGAGGTTTATGGAGCCGCGGGAATCTAAAGTTCGATCGAGCAGCAGTGGCTTACTAGTTACGACTGGCTTTTCTAAAAGGAACGCGATGAAATTGCGGCAAATGCAATTGGAACTCTCGAGTCGACGGCCAAACGGATAAAAGCTTCGATATTCTTTAATACAAAGACTGAAAGTCTTAACCCTTGTACGGAAGATTGAAATTAATTTCGCCTTTATAAAATATTAGATAATAAAAATATAGTTGCCGAAAAGATGATAGTATAATATAATAATAGCAATGACAGCACTGAAAGATACAGTGTCAATTACCAGTTATAATTTAAGCAAACATAACAGACTGCAATAACGAAACTCAAACTCACCACACTCAGCCGTCGCTCTCTAAACTACCAACTTATCGCTC